>BQNB010101246.1:1146-24516 GCA_026074375.1 Tanacetum coccineum | reverse complement strand
ATACTACACTATTTCTAGTAGAAAAACATACCACGTAGCATGAATTTTTCAGATAACTTTCTCTCTCTAAATCTCTTGATCACTAACATCCTTTGATTTTTTTTCAAGTGATCTAATCTCATCTCATCTCTCTCATTCTTTTATCAAGTGCAAGAGAAGAACATTCGTATTCGCCAAGAAATGAACTATTAATTAGTGATTTCTTCTCTCTTCTTCTAAGTACCAAATCTCTATTGTAATTATCTTGTGTATTTGTGTGATTTAGATTGTGTGTAAATCCGATAGTGTAGATCTTGTGATCATGTCTTGTTTGAAGTGGTAGATTGGTTCTAGCTAAGATTAGGACTCGACATTTAGCTTAGTGTCGGAAAACAACGTAAGCGTCGTATAAACGGTTTTCACCGCCTAAAGGGAGGTTGTTGACATAGTGAAATCTCGAGTATGATACTTGGGGAATGGAGTAGGGCGAAAAGGTGCTTCGTAGCCGAACCACTATAAAATATTGGCGTCTTGGTTTGATTGTTCTTTTCCTTATCTCTTTATATTATTGTTATTGTTATTTAGTTTTAGCTTAGATTGTTATATTGTTGGTTCACATTGTTGATTGGTTAAACATACAACTCGAATCTAAATATTTTGAAAGCAAACTTTTAAAACGTAAAACAAACTTGTAAACTATTCAACCCCCCCTTCTAGTTTCCACAATTGGTATCAGAAGCCAATGTCACTTAAGATTTTTAAAATATATTGTA
Source organism: Tanacetum coccineum (assembly GCA_026074375.1). Taxonomy (NCBI): domain Eukaryota; kingdom Viridiplantae; phylum Streptophyta; class Magnoliopsida; order Asterales; family Asteraceae; genus Tanacetum; species Tanacetum coccineum. Next base: position 23,764 of record BQNB010101246.1, on the reverse strand, counting down.
TTTTAAAGCTTGGATCGATCTATGGATTCTGACAAATATCTGGAAGGGCAATCCATGCAAAGACCATCACTTTTTGAAAGTGATAGTTTTATTTATTGGAAAAATAGATTCGAGACATATGTTAAGTCAAAAGATCTAGATCTTTGGCATGTTATTACTAACGGTGATTTTCAACACATTGAACAAAATTCAGAAACCAAACTAGATAAGGTTATCCCTTTTGAAAAACAAAGTGATGAACTTAAAAGAAGACTTGCGAAAAATAACAAAGCTAAAATGGTTATTTACAACGCTTTGCCTACAAAAGAATATGAAAGGATTTTCATGTGTAATACGGTAAAAGAAATTTAGAAAACTTTGTTAATCACCCACCAAGGTAATAGTCAAGTCAAAGATAATAAGATTGACCTTTTGGTTCAACAATATGAACAATTCGTTATATAGATAGTGCTTTTGCTAGATTTAATACTATTATTACTAGTCTAAAAGCTCTTGATGAAGGTTATTCTAGCAAGAATTATGTTAGGAAGTTTCTCAGGGCTCTACATCCTAAATGGAGAGCAAAGGTCACGGCGGTTGATGAGTCAAAAGACTTAACGTCACTATCTCTTGATGAACTTATCGGGAACCTCAGTTTACGAAATGATCATCAAGAAAGATTCCAAAATAGTCAAAGCAAAAGTTGAAAGGAAATCTCTTGCTTTAAAGGCTAAGAAAGAATCTAGTGATGAAGAGTGTTCGACTTCCAAAAGTGAAGACAAAGAGTATGCCATGGCGGTAAGAGACTTTAAGAAGTTCTTCAAAAGAAGAGGAAGATTCGTGAGACAACCTCAGAACGAAAAAAAGACGTTCCAAAGAAGTCGAGACGACAAAAACGGTAAAAGTGAAAGGAAGTGTTTTAGATGCGGAGATCCAAACCATCTTATTGGAGAATTTCCAAAGCCACTGAGAGACAAGAACCAAAGAGCATTCGTTGGAGGTTCTTTGAGCGATAACGGTGAAGAAGATGATGAAAAGATCAAAGACGAAGCATGTCTAGTAGCTCAAGCACTAAATGAGATATGCCTTGGATTCGACTTGGAACCTGACGAATGGATTAAAGATAGCGGATGCTCTAAGCATATGACGGGTAACCGAAAGCTCTTCTTCACTTACAAGGCATACAATGGAGGTAACGTCATTTTTGGTAGTAATCTTCGCAGTAATATCATTGGCAAAGGTACGATTTGTCACACGCTGCCAAGACAAAAACACGAGGCATAACGTCAGGGGTATCATCGCAACACAATGGTGTCAATAACAGAGAGAACTAAAATGCATTAATCAAAGCAAAAATGACAATACATAACGCAAGAAAAAGGGATCTTGTATTGAGGTAAAAGAATCACTCAAATACAAAGACATAAACAAAATATCCCAAAAACTAAAACATTCAAGTATCAATCCAAAACAAGTACGCAATGAAAACTAGGAGATAACACCGCATGCAAGCCTACGGTCTCACTAGCCAATCTTCCAAACTTCCCTTTTCTCAAGATGCTCACTTGAAAATGATGCTTAAAATGTCAACAATAATGTTAGTGAGAGTCATAAGTTTTAGACATGCAATAATACTCGCTTTTACTGTGATTATCAAAACAAAGTTTGACAAAAATAAACTATCATGAACCTATGCTAGCATGCAGCAAAATTAAATCAACATATACACACACTGGGTAGGCGTACCCATACAATCCAAACACACTGGGTAGGCGTACCCATCCTATCTATAAACATATCCAAAACTTAAATTCACATCCGGGCTTAGAATAGCTGGCACTATAAGCAACCAAGCTCACCCAGAATGTATCACACAACATATCACATTGGGTAGGTGTACCCATCCGATCCCACTGAGTAGGAATACTCATCCGATCCCAAATCAATATCACAAATCACACTGAGTAGGCGTACTCATCCGATCCCAAGTAACACATGTAACACATAGTCATATAATAGCCATGTAATGTCCATACGCAATTTAAAACACATAATCACAGCAATGAAACATTTCAAAACATTTGCATCATTTCCATCCCAATTTAAAAATAGAAAAATAGGACTATGAAACTCACCTGATGCATAACTACCTCACAAATCCCTTAAAATCAACTAAACACAAATAAAACACATGTCACACGCGATTAGGCTAAATGCCCAAGACGATGTAACAATCAATTGATGGACTACTAAGTTTATACTATGTTTATAAACCCTTTACCATACTTCCCATACCTTATTTATACCCTAATACTCTTAAATCTCTTATTTGAGTTTTCTAGTTTTTCGAAAGAATTTTGTAGTCAATTTATGACCACAAATAAAATACTAAATCATCAAATTGAATTTTACCCTTTCATTCCCTACCTTCCTAATGGGTTATGAACTACTATGATTTAAAAATAATAATAATATTGAGCATAACTATTTTATAAAAATTCAACATCACAAAGTACTCAAATTCGGATCTGAACGCACAACAAAAAGTTTAATTTTTCTAAAACTACTTAGACAATGATTTAGGACTTGTGATTTGAGTTGGAGTTAATAGACACATAAAATATGACCTCTGATTTTTCCCAAGCCTTGACTCAACTTTTAAGTAGGGGTTTTACTCCCCGAAATCAGACACAATTCTGACCCATATTTACTATTTCGACAACTTTTCTTGCAAAAATTATTTGACTAACTTCCCGACCTCAAAACCTTTCGGGGCTGGACTTTTTGAAAACTAGACTCTCTGAGCTTCAATTTAGGCATAAGATTCATAACAAAACTCATTTTTATCTATGAGATATCATTCAATCAACATTACCTAAAATTCTGCCAAACCCTAACCTTCAAATTAACGCGTTCTAATCTAAACCATTTACACCAACATGCTCCAAATCCATTCCCAAACACACCTATATAGTTATATATCATTAATTTACAGAAAATTTATGAACCCTAATTATCCATCAATTAAAGTTACTAATATAAGAAGATTAAACAAGAACTTAATTGAAAACATACTTAAACCTTTCACTCGAACACACACGAATCAACACTTTAATTCTTGATTTTTTTTCTTCCTTGGGGGTTTCGGCCGAACAAAAGAGAGAAGAGAGAAAAAAGTGATTTAGGGATTTATTGATTTTGTATTTATAATCCTTAGTTTCCTAATTGTATTCAAATTAGTTTTTTTTTCTGTTCTTAATAACCGGCCGAATAAACACCCCTTTAATTAATTTAATTTTTATTTTTTATTAATTATTATTAAATACATATTTACCCCTTATTTCCTTATTTTTATAAAAACCCTTTATTAATTTTGCAAACCTTTTAAATAAAAACTAGTTTTACACTTACTATTATATAAATTTCATTTCATAATTTACTTCCCTACTTTATAAAAACCTACGCTTAATTAATTTAAATACTAGACTTAATTCATTCCTAGGAATACATTATATACTATTACGCTCATATATCAATTATTCACCAAATTACACGATAACGCATAAAATCATGCTATCATCTCCATTGTCACAAAATGTGAACGAAATGAAATAGCTACCAAAACCACAACTCAATCACTAATAGATAAATAGGCATCACAGATTAATATCAAATACTCATATAAGATCACATAAGCACATAATTATAACACATATAAATACTTTAGTCAACTCTAACGGTTTGACTAACCTGCTCAAGTCACGGTTGTCACAGTCTCTCTCCTTAGGGAAATTTCATCTTGAAATTTAATCATTTCTACTGTTAACGATTTTGCTTACCCACACGAGAGCACAAATAGTAGCATAACAACTATAAGCGAAGAGAATATCCAACTACATGAGTCTCGCCCGTCCTCGCGGAAACTCGTCAAAAACCTTAAGTTGTGTAACAACTTGATCCATAACTCAACCCCGCAACTCATCAAACAAGAACTGGCTTGAAATTAAGTTATGTGTTGTTACAAAGCTAAATGTTTTTAAAGAATTGGCTTGACTTCAGGTTTACTAAATATATAACTTTAACCAAACCACCTCAGAACATTTAAGGGTGCACTAAAGTCTGCCAGTAACCCTATGTATCGCCTCTGGGTCATGATGTCTTCTATTGTAGACAACCTCTAAGGTGTTTCTGATGCATATGTATTGACCGGTTTTCTGCCTAAAGCGTATGGGGGCTTCTTTCTTTTCACCCTTTATCCTTACATTTCTTTTTCATTCTTCAACCCCTTCAATGCTTACCGAGACTTCATAACTAACACCTTGTTGGGTTTGTTCCAGTGTTAGCTCCATCTCAGTCGGCATTATTCCCAATTCTCACTTTTTCTCCTTTTTAATCATACCTAAGGACTTCTATACTAACTAGTGGATATCCCTGGGTAGATCCCTCCGGTTCTGACTGGATCATGGGATTTGAATACCTATACCTAAAACTCCTTATAATCCTTAAAAATTAAGTTCATGGGTCGGTTCTTTTAGGTTATTCCATCACCATTTACAAACAATGATCATTGAAAAAATTCATTCAAAGTGTTTGATATAAATATCAAAAGGTTTACACTTTGAATGTTTTTAATCATCACTAAAAGCTCCCCCTTAACATGTGCATCGTAATCGTAGTACATGCTAAGTGTGGAGTGCATCGAGTCCATTTTAATTGATTACTTATGTCAATATACATTAAGTCCATGTTAATCACATTTTCTCCCCTTATCTAAAATGTTAATCCCTTGATATTTTGGATATCAATTGATTAACCGTTCGGGGACAAAATGATGTATTCTAGCAGAATGGAACATATTATTGCTCCCCCTCAACTTTTGAGGGTTTATAAGATGGTGCCGAGTACAATTATTTGAAAGATTTTGAATTTACTAAGAAATTCTTGTAAAATTTGTACTCGAGCACATCTTATTTTTCACCAAAAAATCTACACTAGTTATTAACATATTCACAAGATATTATATTCGAAGATTTGACCTGAATAATGAGAACATCATATGATGTAAACATATGGTCCTTTATTGCAGCCGTTTAGTCTCCATCATACAATTCTCCCAAAACAGCCTTTTCTAAGCTCTCATTAAACATTCTTTCTTTCAAGAGGTTTTCAATATGATTTATCCTTGTTTCAAGCACTCTTGACATTGCTTCAACTTTCTTGCAAGTTTGACGAAAGTCTGTTACTTCAAACTTCGAGTATGAAACAGGATTCAGATACATATGTGACTTCATGTTTGTGAGGGTTGGTGATGTCGGTGTTGATGGTTGTCTTAGCTTCCCCTTAAACCAGCAATCCTTTCTTAAGTAGATTCAGAACTTTCTTTTAAGCCGCATCAAGCAGTCTTAATGTATAAATCCCAGATATCCGAAGTACACAGTTAACCCTTTCAAGAATTTGTTACCGCAACACCAAAGTCAATTAAGTCCCGGATGAGCGCATTTCTCTCTTCAGGATATTCGATGATTTAAATTGCAAACTCAAAGTCACTACGTCACGAATGTCACTATTACTTCACCTCTAGTAGTCAAATATGATACACCTAAGTCAACTAAGGTCTAAATGTTCTCATTTCTATCTGCAGAATACTGACTTACTTAAAGGATCATCATACACTATTATGTGTACCTCTTTTATCAAATTATTTCTACTTCTTTTATGTATAAGTTAGGATTTACGTTTTTGAGGAAGCATTTATTGAATCAGAAAGAACTTTTCTCACATTTTAAATAATTATACTCCCAACACTTCCCCCTGGGGACTCAAATGATGCATACTGACTAATGACGAGATGTCTCTTCCACCATGTGATTTGAAATAGTGCACCCGAAAGAAACAAAGAAAGGCCTAAAATTCAAAGAAGGTGACTTCAAAAGAAGGCCATGGACACTATCAGGTATACATCTACTCCTTCCCCCTTGCTGGTTTTGACACGTCGGAATCAGCAAAACTTTGTATGCACACATACTCGAGATCGTGTTTTAAGAATATATAAGCTTATATCTATCACGTGAGGATCAACTTCAAGGCTTTTTAAAACTATGAAAGTATTTCCAAGTATTCCTAAGTCTTTTACAAACTATAAGGTGTTGGCAATATTGATCGAATGTAGTTTAAAGCCTGAATTCACTAAGTTTCAAATCACAAATAAGTCCATAAAGATTTAAACGAATGAAATTATAAAGCTTGTGTAGTTAAATTCCATTAACTCCCCTTAAATTATGATCCGTCATTATTAAAAACTTTATCCGTTTATGTGACTTATTTTGAAAGACCGTTTTAAAAGATTATTTGATGACGATTTCTCCCCCTCAAATAATGACCCATTTTCTATTTAAAGAGCTGTTTTCATTGAGTGAGTGGATGAATTGTCTTTGAAAATCTTTTTGTGATTACTGAAAACGCTGATTCATTGTGAAGACAACTTTTTACCAATAAAAATAAGATTTCTCTTATTTTGACACATAAGCGCACTGACACGTACACATACGGATATATAGGAAGCACGAGTTGTGATGCAAAGTAACCACAAGCCTTTGCATGGTCATAGAGTAGACCATGCCCGAGAATAAATTCCCGTTGTTAGGAACAACTATCTTTTAGACGACATGTTTTCCTTCAAGTGAATGCGGGGTTACTATCTGAAATAATAGCAAGCCATATGGCATGTTTTGAAAACATTAGAAACTTCTGCTCGAACTTCATTTACAGGCTCGTATCATTTTTGAATGTCATTTCTAAGACCGTAAATATTATCGATTTTCAGAAGACATGCCATTTGAAAACTTCTTTTTGTATTTTTCTCCTTTTTTTAATTTTGTATTTTGTTTTTGAAAAATTTATATAAAAAGAAAATATTTTTGGTTTTTCTGAGTTATATTATATACATATGATACAAAGGATATTCAAATAGGTACCACCACTATTTGTCAACGTCATCTGCCAACTTTTTCAGAGTCTCCGGCGTAAAACTTCGCATACATAGCTTGTTGATTAGAAATTCAATTCTTTCTCGACCAAGAGCTTTAGTGAAGATGTCCGCAAATTGATACTCCGTATTGACAAAGTAAAGTTCAATCACACCATTTTCAACATTCTCCTTGATAATGAAATATTGTCTATATGCTTGGATCTTGGAATGTGAACGTTGGTTGCTAACTTAAGGCAATAGCGCTTTTGACTATTACAGTACATTGGAATTTTATGAATCCAAAGCCTAGTCGGTAAGTTATGATCTCATCCAAAGGACTTTAGACAACAACGGACAAAGCATTATATTCTAGCTTCCGTACTGGATATCACAGCGCTTTTTTTTTATATTTTTTTTTTTTTTTTTTTTTTCTTTGCCTTTTTAAGTACAGACCAGCTCACAAGTCTATCACCCAAAAGTTATATACTACTAGATGTGCTACGGCGTGTATCTTGACAACTAGCATGATCCGCATCTGTAAATGTTGTTAGTGCAATGGAAGAATCCTTCAGATACCAAAGACCCCGATGTACAGTTCCTTTTAGATACCGAAAGATCCTTTTTATTGTATTTAAGTGCTTTTCAGTAGGCCGAGCCTGATACCGGGCACACATGCATATAGCAAATTGTAGGTCGGGTCTACTGGTTGTAAGATAAAGAAGGGTGCCAATCATACCACGACAGTGCTGTGACTGGATCTATTGCTTCCTTCTTAAATCTCATCAGTTTGGATTTATCCACCTGGGAGTATCCACTAGGTCACAAGATTCAAAGCATATTTCTTTAGTGATTAAAGAGCATATTTTGATTGGTCTTTGAAGATGCTCTCTAGGACTTTTGAGAAATCTGTTAGTTCCTAAGAAAATGAGATTTTACCCATCACGACATCTTGATTTTGAAACCACATGATTTTAGCGATAGATCCAAAGTTCAGGAGTAGATGCAGCAAAGATCAGTGTCATCGACAATATATTTTTTACCAGTAGTAGTTCCTTGCCTTCTCTACTGATGAACAGTAGTAGGATCCACTGGCCTTTGAGAGTCATTGTGGATATCAGGAATGAAGACAAACATATCATACAACGCGCGTAAGAGCTTGTTTTCAACCATAAAGAGCTTTCTTAAGCTTGTAACAGTAGTTAGGTTTGTTTGGATCCACAAATCCATCGGTTGGCTTACTATCTATTCCGCAGCAGATTACCATTTAGAAACGCAGTCTTCACATCCATTTGATAGACGACCATGTTCATATGATTAGCAAACGCTAGAAAAATTCGTATAGCCTCTAATCTTGCAACCGGAGCAAAGGACTCGTCAAAATTGATTCCCTCTTATTGACGATAACCACGAGCGACCAACCGAGCCTTATTTTTTAGAATACCTCCTAACTCATCAAGCTTAATTTATAGACCACTTTAGAGTGATGACAAATGCTTTATCAGGAGGAGGAACAAGTTCCCAAACTTCAAGACGTTCAAATTCATAAAGTTCCTCTTGCCCATAGTTTCTCCAACATGCTTTGTGTTAATGCGTCTTTTAGGTTATTTAGGTTCGACTGATGTGAGAAAGGCATCATAGTAGCAGAATAAGGCTTGTTTATGGAGTTGTAGTCGTGTGGAAACTGGTCTGTCGAGATTACCGATTATATTCTCAAGTGGATGATCCTTAGTCCATTTGCTATTATGTTCAGAAACTTGGTGATCGGGAGGCACAATTGTATGAATAACATCCGATGATGAGCATTGATCAGAAGCAACTTCTAGAATTGGAATACCAAAGTACGAATCATTACCCATATGTGCGACTTTTAATATCATGATTATCTTCTTCAACATTATGAAAAATGATAGGAGTTTGAGTTTCTTGTGTAGTATGAGAGTTACTTGGTGATGGTGCATCTTGATTAACTGTAGTTGAGGAAGGTGAGCCAGTTAATACAGCATATGCAGGTGCAACTACTTCAGGAATAGGAGCAATGACTTCTGGTGCTTGTAAATCAACATAAGGTGGGGGATTAAGTGACTCATCAAACATTGGTTGAAACAACAAATCCCAGTCAGATCTCAAAGGTGGTACAAATGGTGTTGAAGGAGGAGGGTTTAGCACGAGTCCTGAACTGATTGTTACAGGAGTCATATCATGAAGTGCGGGTCCTGAACTGTTGTGTTCAGAAGCCATCACGGTCAGCTTATCAAAGTCAACATGAATAGTTTCAATTATTCATCTTGTATGTCTGTTGTGTATCCAGAATACTTTCTTCGTGGGTGCATAGCCAATGAAAATACCAATGTCAGCCTTCGGTTGTAACTTGCCTAAATTCTCGCAATCATTCGTTGGGTAGCAGAGTGCACCAAACACATGAAGATACGATAGATCGGGAGGTTTGTGTTGTAAAGCTGTATGGTGTTTTACCATGACGGACGAGATATCAGGAACAATTTTGGGATTATAAAAGGCTGTGGCAACACGCTTTGGCCCCATAGAAATAAGGAGCTTTTGCATAAATTAACATAGTGCGGGCTGCTTCAATTAGCGTATGATTTCGTCTTTCAACAACACCGTTTTGCTGTGGAGAGCGTGCACTTATGTTTCATATAGAGATGCCAACCTTCTCATAATATTCACGCAATGTCTGATTAACAAACTCAGATCCATTATCTGTTCTGATGCGACGGACGGTTTCCTTAAGCCGTACTTAGATCATCTTCAAAAAATTAATAATAAGAGCTGGAGCTTCATCTTTTGATCGCAAACATTTTACCCATGTAAATTGAGAGTAGTCTTCGACAATAACGAGGATGTACTTCTTTCCATTGACACTCGGACTGGCATTGGACCCACACAGAACCATATGCAAACTGATAGAGTTTTTCTTGTATTGGTTGTCCTCAGTTTGGGTTATGTGGGTTTCTTTTGAAACTTTTTGCTAATGCACATGCGAAAATATGTATCCTTTTCAAACTTGAGCTTAGGGAGACCTCGGACAAGTCCATGTATTGCAAGATGATTAATAGCCCCAAAGTTCAAGTGAGATAGACGACGATGCCATAACTAAGACTTGGTTTTAGAGGCCTTTGACAAGAGACAAATGGGAGAGGACGCCATCCACTATTTCAATTATGTGAAGAGTGTATAAAGTTATCCCTCGAGATCCATCAATAAATTCACCACCTTCTAGATGCGGAATGAAGCTTGTATGTTGACGAAAGCCACTTCGAGATTGGAATACAGAATTGTCCACAGAAAATAGATTCGATGCCCGAGTCTTCAATGTAATAAACCCTTGAAATTATACTAATTCCAATTTTGATAGTCTCCATAACCCATTATCTTTGCAATTGATCATTTTTCCCGAATTTGCCTGTACCGAGAATATTATGATGAAATTGGTGAGCTGAGAGCGATCTCCGATATGTGCTTCGAGCAATCGGAGTCCAAATACCAGAGGACGATTTGGACAACCTGTATCCATTAAGAGAAGTAGATGGAACATTGGTTTTTGTGGATCCCCATGATTTACTGGGTTCCTGTTTGTTAGCAGATATTGGTTTTATAACCTCATTTTTGCTAACGAACTCAATATTCTTAATCTTCCTAGGTTTCCTTGAATATACAAATTAACCACAGGTTTGGGTGATTCAGATTCTAGAACTATTGGTTTCCTATAAGGCACTTCATTAGTAGTGGTAATCCTAGTTAAAGGGCACGCATTTCCTACAATAGTGAAGGTCCGAGCGGTAGGTCTCCAAATATATCCCATCTTATTGAACACTTTTACTGTTGGTTTCCAAATCTCTCTCTTAGATTTTCTCTTCTTAGATTTAGCACAAAATTTCACATCATTCATAGAATTAGAAACACACAAATTATCAGAAGACATGCAATCATCACCGTTAATACATACATAATCAAAATTATCATGTTTCTTGGAATTCTGCACAGGCGCAGATCCATTAACTTTAACAGTGCCATTTCTTTTATTCAAACTAGATTTAACGTTTTTAGGGTGAGCTTCTACTTTATTCTTCGAATTACTACTTGGTGTTTGTTGAATCCTATCATTTCTGGTATTGCCTGAAGGCTGTGATCCGCTAGCACTAGTAGAAAGTCTTACTCCTGTAGAATGCAACACACGCTTGTTAGAAACTAAGTTTGAGGTCGAGTCTGTTTTTTGTGTTTTCTGTGGATGTGAGTGATTCGGCAAACCTAACTTTCTTGTCCTTTTTCCTCGGTGTGATCGCAACTAATTGAGGATCAAAATTGTTGATGCTAGGGCAAGTCCTACTTATATGTGAAAGCAAATCCTGAATGACTTTGGTATACCTAAAGGCGGACTCTAAAAGTGAATCTTGAGGATAATTCGCTTTGACATGTTCGACTATATCCTTAAGGACCAAAGCTTCTTCCTGAGTGTGCTTAATATAAGAGGCGTGAGCAGTCCTTTTATTCAACAATTTGGGTGTGATTGGTTCCATATTATCCTTAGACACTTTTGGATCAACAGAGTGGGTCTCAATAGCCTCCTTATCTAAAGCTTTTCCTTTAAGTTTCCTTAACTCATTTTTTAGGGCTGCTATGACCAAACCTTGTTCCTGAAGTTTTGCATTTAAATCAGAAATTTCCCCAGACTTTATATTGACTTGTTTGATTAACGCATCACATTGTTCTTTTGATTGAACACGTTTTGGTTTAATCGAGTCATAAAGTTGCTTATAAGTCTGTTTCAAATGCTCATTCTCAGCAACAAGTTTTGTCACTCTATGTTCCAATTCAATGTTAAGAGTCTCAATTTCATCCATGTCCATTTTGACTTTACTATCATCCACATTTCCTTTTAAGGACTTAATTTGCTCTTTCAACTTGACAATGACTGTGTCTTTCGCTTGAGACTGAGCTCTCAATTCACTTAATTCAAACAACTGAGTAAAACTTGGAGCATTTTGATCTAAAACACTGTTTGTCTGTTGAAAAATTTCTTGATTAAGTTGAGAATCAGCTTCCAAAGTGATGCAATGTTTTTCAAGAGTTGTAAAACTCTTACAAAGTTTATCGTAAGTTTCTTTATCAACAAAATCCTTTTTGTTGAGAAGCTCAATCTTGAGTTCGAGACACTTTTGACATTCATTCACAGTTTCACAACCTTCATTATTAATGGCTTGTGCCAAGATTCGTTCATTTTCACTCAAAACTTGATTTATTTTTACTTCTAAAGTTCTGGACTCTAAGCGATGTTGTTCGACAGCCTGTTCCATTTGATAAAAGACTTTTTGGACATCGGCAAGTTCTTTAACCAAGTATTGATTAAAGTTATTGAAGATATCTTTTAATTCTTTTATAAAAGGAATGATTTCATCTCTGTAACACCCCCAAATTGGGTCGCAGCGGAATAAGGGTCCGGGGCGTGTTACTTCAAGATCAACAGCACAAGATATAAAGCAACCACGACCAACCCACAACCCACCTACAACCAACCCACAAACCCCCCACCAACCGAACCACACGCGACTCGCCACCACACACCGAAACACACAACACTAACTCCACACAACCCTACCGCCCCACAACACACCAACCACCACACCACCACCTACCACCACCACAACACAAACCACATACGCACAAAAGAAAACCCCCACACCTCAAGAACCCCTCCCCACACAACGCTACAGCAAAATACCACCCAAACACCACCACACCTCCAACAACACCAACACAACTACCCACCACTATACAGCCCACCCACCACCGCCATTTAAACCCTCACATCACAAAACAACCCACCTCCCCCATCACTCAAACATGAAACAAAAAACACCACTTACAGAACACCAAACCACACACAAAACAACCACACCCCGACACCAATCCACACCACCCCCCCCCAACAACCACCACACCCACCCACCATCACACACACACCACACCTCCCAGCCACCACAACCATCCACAGCATCAGCCAACAACACACCGTGAACGACGAACTCCAAACCAGACCACCACTACCCACGACAACCCACAGCACGACTACCCCCCCCCAACCACACACAAACACACACAACAACCCAAACCACCGACTACCAACCCTACACATGCCCCAACAACAATCACACCACATCACTACAACGCCATACAGACTACAACATACACACCACAACCACCACCCCCAACCCCCGACAACCAACCAACCCACCAACACCTCAACACCCCACCCACACCCCACCACACACACACCCATAACACAACACAACACAAACACCACTCACACCCTACACCACACACACAACGACACACAACCCACCCAACCTCACACACAAACACCACCCACAACCCAAACACACAAAAAAACCACCACACTACACCCACAGTACACCCAACAACCCACAACACAAAACACACCCACACCACCCACACAACAAAAAAACACCCACAACACCACCGACACAGCCCCGATCACCAACCGCCATCACACAACCAACAACCACCACCAAACAACACAAAAACCGACACAACACCCACCACAACAACACAACTATACACCCAACCAAACCCCCCCCCCCAACGCCCCAGACCCCACCACGATCACACCAAACCACCCAGAACTCAACCCAAAATCACCCACAATCACACACCCACACACACAACAAACAACCCAACCCCCACCCCCAACACACTCCACACACCCACACACATACACTACAACAACCCAGACCCACCACCACACAACCGCCCAACGTCCAAACTCACCACCCACACAACAAACCAACACAAGCACTCCACAGCACCCAACCGCACCAAACCCAACACAACACCAACACACACCACACACACCCACCACCGACCCTACAAACGAACCCCCCACAACTACCCACACCACAACAACCCACACACCAATCCACACCACCCCCAGACCAACCACAAACCACAAACAACACACTCAACCCACCACCACCCACGACCTCACCACACCACCGCCTAAACCACTCAAACAAAAACACCAACAACCCACTACCCAACACACCCACCACGCAACCACACACGACCCCACCACACAACACCCCACACCGCTACCACCAACACACCCACAACCCCTCAACCCATACCCACACGCACCCAGCGCAGCCTTAACCAACCCACACACCCTCCCTTACCTCCAAAAAAAACCTCACCACCACAACACCACCCACACAACACACCACACACACACCACCGAACCGACCACTAGACCACAACGAACACCCACAAACTAACACCAACACACCCCCATACCACCACCCACTCAAACATTAAAACACCTAAACCAAACCCCAACCACCAATCCAACAAGAACACACCACCACCACCAAGAGCAAGACACCCACCCACCAGACACAACAACCAAAGCCAAAGCCTACCAACCTACCTCACAAACACACAACTACTACACCCACCCCCCCCCCCCCCCCCCCCCCCCCCCCCCCCCCGCCCCCCCCCCCCCCCCCCCCCCCCCCCCCCCCCCCCCCCCCCCCCTCCCCCCCCCCCCCCCCCCCTCCCCCCCCCCCCCCCCCCCCCCCCCCCCCCCCCCCCCCCCCCCCCCCCAGTTACCCCCCCCCCTACCCCCCCACACCCCCCCCCCCCCCCCCCCCCCCGCCCCACCCCCCGCCCCCCCCCCCCCCCCCCCACCCCCACTACCCCCCCCCACCCCCCCCCCCCCCCCCCCCCCCCCCCCCCCCCCCCCCCCCCCCCCCCCCCCCCCCCCCCCCCCCCCCCCCCCCCCCCCCCCCCCCCCCCCCCCCCCCCCCTCCCCCCCCCCCCCCCCCCCCCTCCCCCCCCCCCCCCCACCGCCCCCCCCCCCCCCCCCCCACCCCCCCCCCACACCCCCCCCCCCCCCCCCCCCCCCCCCCCCCCCCCCACCCCCACCCCCCCCCCCCCCCCCCCCCTCCAACCCCCCCCCCCCCCACCCCCCCCCCCCCCCCCCCCCCCCCCCCACCCCCCCCACCCCCCCCCCCCCCCCCCACACACCCCACCTCCCCCCCCACCCCCCCCCCCCCCCCACCCAACTAAATCTACACCACAACAAAACAAAACCGCCACCCAACCACTACAACCACCCCAACCCGCGACTACCACTCACCACACAACCACACAACCAACACCACAACAACTACCCACCACACCCCACACCCCCACCAACAAACACACCACATAACCCAGCACACGAAACCCAACACACACACACCCCACCTACACTAACCAACGACACGCTAACAAACACACCACAAAACCCCACCCTACCCACCACCCCACACCACACCACACGACCCACAACACCCAACCAAACACCACCACAACACCAAAGCTACGAACACAACGAACCCACCAGCAAACAACACCACACACCCCCCCCACAACAACCACAACACATAAACGCGACCACAACCAACACACCTACAACAACACACCCACCAAATCCCACCAACCTAAACACACGTAACACCACATCCACCAACTCTTCACCAACTACACACCACCAACACACACCCCTAGCCCCCTCCCATAACACAGCAAAACACAGCACAACCACTAAACCACCCACCCACAACACCACCACAACCCCACCAACCACACGACCCAAAACCAACCCACACCACACACACCCCTCCCACACATACACCCCACACCACTACACCCACCACCAAACAACACAAACAACACCACCCACAAACACACACCACACCCCACCACACACCACTACCACCCAACCCTCACACCACACACACCGCAACACACCTCACACAACCACTACCCAACAACCCCCACCACATACACCACACCAACCACGACACACAACACACCAACGACCAGCACACCAACAAAACACCCCACACATACCGACACCCACACACACCCCCCCACACCCCACCACAGCCCACATCAACCCCCAACACACAAAACTCCCCACCCACCCAGCACACGAACCAACCACCACCCAGCACCCAACAGACCCAACCCCCTACAACACGCCCGACACCACACAAAAACACTACCCCCCACACGACCACCACCACACACCCCTTCACAACCACCACAAATACACACAACAACACACCACACAACACACAACTACACCGTCACACACCCATTGCCCCACAACACCCACACCCCCACAACAACACACCACCCACGACCAAACACCAACCACACACCCTACTCCGATACCAACACCAACGGACACTCAACTAACCAACACACCTCACCACACAAAAACCCACAAACAACCACCCCAAACTCCACCAACTCGAACACCTATACAGCCTACACTACCACAAACCAATGACCCACCAACCAAACCACACCACACCCCAACTCTACACCAAAAAACACTACCAAAAACAACACCCAACCAGCAGAACCTCACTAAACACACCACACATCAACACACTTACTAGACACACTCTACATCAACCCCCCAACACCCACACAAAACAACAACTAACACGACTACAACACATACACCACACTACACACACCAACGAACACCCTGACACTAACCAAGCTTCTATACTTAACATGACACAATCTACGAGCTAAGACCTATTACAACTTGGAAGTGACCGACACTTTTTGTGTTTCCAACATTGAGTCTAACTATTTTATAAAAATTCAACCTCACAAAGTGTCTAGAATTTGACCTGATTCGACTATCAAAAAGTTTAGCTTGATCAGACCCATTTAAACACTTAGGAAAATTCTACAAAAATTCTAGAAAATCATATACATCATGAACTTGCTACTGTAGCAATCCCATCAATTAAAAAGACGTTTTGTTATCGTTTTTGACCTCACAAACACAACCGAGAATCTGCCCAAAAAACTCAGATTTGACAACGAATCTTGTAAAATTATTTTGACTGACTTCAACTCACTTTTAATTCATGAAACCACTTGGGTTGGAAAGTAAACTCTTCGTAGTTAATTTTAGGCTCAATAAAATCAATAAAAGCTATCCGTATGACCGAGTTATGCTCTCGCAAGATGACCTAAAATTCTGCCCAGATTTCAATTTCGAATTTACCATAATTAAACCTAATTACAGATACTCAAACCCTAATTATTATACCCAAATCAATATTTAATGATCATAACATCATAATTACAGTATTTTTACAAAACCTTAATCCATCAATTTATTTGTTATATATTTAATACAGTAATTAAAACATAGATTTGATTACTTGAATAAAGATTTGACAAAAATTAAAATTTGGAAAGATGATCAAACCTTGATCTTGAAAGCTTAAAAAATCACCAATGGCTGCTAGGGTTTTGAAAGAAGCCAACACAGATAAAAAAAAGGGAAGGGAATACAAGGAATACAGATTTAGGCTTTTATTGGACATACTGATTAGTTTACCTACTAGGGACTTGGCTCTCCCCCTCCTTTTTCTCTTGTTAAACCGATCCAACAAACACCCCTTTTAAATAATATTTTTTTAGTAAATTCTTTGTAAAAATTCGTCCATTTATTATTTATATAAAAAAAATTAATTTTTTTCTTTTACACTTCTACTAAAATATTTATTACATATATACTTTAACCCTTAAATAAATACAAAACTTAAATTAAAAACACTTATACTACTTATTAAATTTTTCCTAAGTTAAATTTATTTATTACAACCTAATTAAATTATAAAACCTTAATATACTAAATAATCTCATACCGAAATTAACGATACACGGTACGCTAATTTCTCAAATGCCATAATATCCAAACGCACTAAAATTCCAAAATCACCATCAATACGAAATGAAATGATTAAATCATTCATTCCTACCAACACAATCACATATAATAACACGTATATCTGATATGTGCTTAAACACATATCATTTATTTCTTATTATTAAGCTTAAAAGACCAAAAATACATGAAAATGCATTGTATATGTGTGTTTTGTGATTTATATTGTGTAGGTAACGGATATATCTAAAATAGACAAAAACGAAGCAAAAAGGAAAAAACCGAGCACTAGATTGGAAGAGTGCAAGAAATCAAAGCCGAAGGCATATTCATTAATGGGCCAACTCGCACCTGTTTCATGGGCCGGGTCAGCCCATTGACTCTTTAATGATAAGAATTATAATCCTAAATCTTTAAGCCTTTTACAAAACAACAAAGTCCAAACCCATTAACCTATTCCTGGCCCAAGAATGAAATGTCAAGCCCAAACCAAACCAGGTCAATGATCCAAGTCAAAGTAATATCAACCCCGTCAAATGTTATTATATATCTTTTTCATTTCCCTCACTTTTATACAGAGCAACAACAAACACAGGGTAAATTTCTTCTCACCCACACGTTTATGAGCTTCTAAAAGCCTAACCCGACACATCTGACACACTTATTTAGCCACGCTGGCAATCCCAAGTAATTTAATTAGTAGAAAGGACGTGTAAGCAATCCAACGGGTGAAAAGATGGGATTTGAATAATGATTTTGATCAAAGGCTAGGATTGATAGATTGGGGAGCGTCTCAATGGCCTAGAAGCTTCCTTTTCCTGCTATAAATAGAAGAAGAAATCACACAGTATAATCCATCTAGTGTAGGAGTAGTGTAGAGTGGTATAGCTTAATTTTTTTAGCTTATTTTATTCTTATTGTAATGAAATTCAGCTTAATGTAATTCTCTTTTTATTAATAAAAAGCAATTTTCAGTTTAAGTCATTTGTGTTATTTAAATACAGCTCTTGCTTATGCATTTTACCCAAATTTCTTAATAAGCTCAAATGTTTTCTCAAGTCTTCTTAAAACTCAAATAAGCTCCTAAAAGCTTATTTGACCTTGTTTGTTCACTTTCAAGTCAATTGGTTAAGTATGATGGTTTTGAGCTTTATGGATGATAAGCCAGATTTAGATGGGCTTATAGGTACTGTACCAGCTTATCTTTGATAAGATGGAGCTTGTAGATAAGCTCTTTTGAGCATTTTTTTATCCTTGTTCGAGCTAGGATCAAGGTACACTTCTTTTACTCTATTTCTAGCTTAAATACTGTTTATGCTTATCTCATCTTATTATTTGCTTATTCACTGCTTATTCTATGCTTTTTATTGCTTATATGTCCTTAATATTGTTAGTGCTTAATTTGTTTTCATCTTTTAAAGCTTATTCAGATCTGTTTTGGCTTAAAATTGGTTTTTAAGGTTTTAAAGGGGTGTTTGGCACAAGCAGTCTTAACATAGTTAAGACTGCTTGTATAGATTTTTGGGTTTCAAATCAGTCTTAATAAGCTCTAATTAAGTCCTATAACTATTTTTCTTAAGCTTAAAACAAGTTTAGTTAAGTTTAGTAGTTTTATTTTTTTCATTTTTTCAAGGCTGTCATTTCAATTAGGTTCTCAAACTGCTTATTTGAGAATTTATTCTTAAGGCATGGTTTTTGTGATCATAGTGAGGTCCATGAGTATTAATTTGCATCTGTTTAAAAGTCATAAGTCTTATGTATATTCTGTTAAGATTTTGAGCCAAAAGTCATTCAAGATTATCTTTGTTCTTTAAAATTCCTTAGCTGCAGATCATTTGAGGATCATTTCCTTACTTAGATTAGGTGAATTTTTTGCTTGATTTGGCTTATTAAAATGTGTTCTTAATCTGTTTAGGTCTTTAGCTTTTTAGTTTGCTTAATAAGTCTTAGTTTTCAAGAGTCTCTTAATTTTCAAAAAGCCAAAAACACTAGTGTAGTCTGTCATTTGCATTTACTTTTTCTAGCTTATTTATGTGCCCAATTTTCTTAAGTTTAGCTTTATTTTGTTCTTGAAATATAAGTCTCAATCTGTTTTAGGTTATTTAGCTTTTTCCTTTAGCTTATTGTGCCTTTATCTTAGCTTAAAAATTGTCAAATGTCCTTTAAATCTGTTTTATAGTAATCTGTCTTAGTGTCTTTTTAGTGCTTTTCAGCTTAATTTGTTTGCTTCTTTTTAGTCTTAAGTGCTTTTTAGGTCTAGCTTTAGGTCTGTTTTTAGCTTATTAGGTTTCTAGTTGCTTATTAAGTCTAAAAAGCTTAAACAGTTTTAGCTTATAATGTCAAAGCCTTAAACTAGCAAACTGTCATTTACTTGAGCTTATTCTAGCTTATAAAATAGGTTCTAGAAAAAGTCTCTTAATTAAAAGTGCTTATCTTTGTTTGTTCTTAAGCTTTTTCAAAAAGAAAATGAAAAATAAAAATGATTTGCAAAAAGTGCAGGTCCAGGACTTGAACCTGCGACCTCACCTTCACAACACCAATACCTTAACCAGTAGCGCCCTTGGGTCTTTTTCATTAGCCTTCTACTTCATTTAATTGTTATACATTTTTAGTTTTAAGCTTATCTTGCTTATTTGAATTTTAACTGCTTATCTGTTTAAGCTCTTTGAGTGGTTTTTCTTAGTAAATCTTTAGAATTGGTTCTAGAATTTTTATAAATTTACTCATAATTTTTCGGATTTCATTTTATATTTTTAATCTAATTTTTAGTTTAAAAAGTGTTTTAATTAGTTTTAAAAATAATAAAAATACAAAAAATTATATATTCTTTTTCTAAAAATTAATTTTATCATTTTAGATTAAAAATTTGCATTTTGAGTTTTTAGAGTTTTAATTTGTCATTTTAGATAATTAATTTGCATTTTTAAGTTTTAATTACTTTTAAATAACGTTAGTTTTTTTATTTGCCTTAATTTTTAGTTTAGCGTGCCTTTATGTGTTTTTCCTTTGCGTTATTAGAATTAGAATCCAAAACCAAATCTTTAATGATAATCAAGCTCGATTCGCGACATGAACGTGAATTTCCATTCACCTCTCACCGAGGAGAACGATACCCGTGTTGATTACTTATTATTCTTTCCTAAGAATAATTTGTATGATACTTTGCTTATGTATATGTATTATATATATATATATATATATATATATATAAAGGGGTTTTTGACGAACATCAAAATGTCGTCGCTGCCGGGGAGAGGTGTAGCGATTTTTACGGGATTGTTCGTGTTCGAGCCTTGAAGATCCTTTCCCCGTGAAACTTTTCGTTTTATAAAAACCCAAAAATATTTTTCTAATCTATTTTCCTTTTATATTTAAAAATTAAAAATAACCGTTTGTTAATTGTCGTTTCGGCTCATCTTTAGTTAACAAACTATAAGAGAGGTGTAAGGAGGGTCGATCCAACGAACTTCGATCCGAAATGAGACGGTTTTTAAAACGCTTCGCGCTTACCTGCTCCTCCGCTTCTTTGTGCGTTTTCTAGAGAGCTACCGTACACCTTTGACTTTCGGTTACAAAAAATATTTTTCTTTCTTATTTTTATTATCCTTATGTATTAATTGAAAAATCTATAAATATTCTTCTCTATTCTCTTATTCGTTTAATTCTTATTCTCTTTACCTTCTTATCCGATTATTCTTCAACATGTCTTGGTTTTCGAGGTGCTCGTGGTGTGGAGGTCCGTTTAATTTTTTTTTTGAGAATAATTTTTTTCTTGATCGAGCATGTTGCGCTGTAGCCTACCCCTTAACTTATATAAATTTAAGCTTTTGCTAGTCTTTTATACAAGAAGCTTTAAAACGCAAATTCTAGCTTGAAAGATCCAAGAGTTTGCAAGTTTCCACAATAGACTTTAAATATGCTAAACTTGTTTTTATTAGACTAAGCATTCGCGGATCTTATTATTAAAGATTTTAAATTTGCGAAGAATGAAAAATGATAGAGTTTTATATAAGTTAGATGCTAAACGTAGAGTAGTTGAACTCTTTAGAGCTCATAGAGGTTAATTGTGGCTTTTTGCTCCCAACAGCTTAATAACGTTATATAATTGTTTAATAAATAAAGTTACTTTGGTTTTTGCGATTCTTAGTTTAGATCACTTCGTAGAGATTCCTTCTTGTGAAAGTAAGGTACTCATCGAGGTTTTGTCAATGTTGTGGGGAAATAGGCTACCGATTCTTGACGACTCGCTACCGTTGTCTAGGTAGTTAAAAGACCATAAGACTTGAAATTTGGCTATAATAATAATAATTATGTAATAAACCGAAGCCGAAATTAGACTTATGGATCATGGTCGGCTCGCATACCGATGTGACAGTCGTTTAAAGGGTGGAGGTAATAATAATAATAAAAATTATGGGCTGATAAAGGTTTATTGTCTCTGGTCGGTTCGCTGCCGATGTGGCAGTCTTTAAAAGAAGGCCCATAGTAAGAATAATAAATTCGAGACTGATAAAAGTTTGTTGCATCTGGTCGGTTCGCTGCCGATGTTGTAGCCTTAAAAAGGTCGAGGAAATAACCAAGGTCGAAATAAGACTACTGGCTCTTGTCGTTTAGGACGCCCGATGTGTCAGTTGTTTAAAGGACCGATGTCTAATAATGTTGCAATAATAATAATAATAATAATAAAGCCAAATTTCGACTCCGGGGTTATCTAAATAAAGTCTCCATCTCTAGACTCGTAGTTGAGTTGTTTCGGATGAAATAAAAAAGATAACCCCTAAATCATGCGAAATTAGAACCTTAATGTGGACCCTATTCTCACCATATCGTCTCTTTAGGAAAGGATTTCAAACTAATTATGGTCTAAACTGGGTTTACTTTATATGAATAAG
>BQNB010101245.1:3033-21251 GCA_026074375.1 Tanacetum coccineum | reverse complement strand
GTATTTATCTTGTGTATTTGTGTGATTCGGATATTGTGTAGATCTTGTGAGTGTGTATATCTTGTGAAGTGGTAGATTGCTTCTAGCTAAGATTAGGACTCGACATTTAGCTTAGTGTCGAAAAATAACGTAAGCGACGTGTAAACGGTTTTCTCCGCCTAAAGGGAGCTTGTTAACATAGTGAAATCTCAAGTCGGATACTCGGGGAGTGGAGTAGGGCAAAGAGGTGCTTCGTAGCCGAACCACTATAAAATCTTGGTGTCTTGGTTTGATTGTTTCTTTCCTTATCTCTTTACATTATTATTGTAGTTATCTAGTTTTAGTTTAGATAGTTATTGTTTGTTCATATTATGAATTGGTTAAACGTATAACTCGGATCTAAACATTTTTTAAAGTAAACTTTTAAAACGTAAAACAAATGACTATTCATCCCCCTTCTAGTTTCCACAGAGCCGAGTGGTGTACCAATCTACTTTACAATGAGATCAATTAGTAGATAGAGAGAAGAAGAGACAATACGATATATACTGGTTCGGGAAGGGGGTTTAGTCCTTCCGTACGTCCAGTTGCGAATCCACGACTCTGATACTCTACTAGTATAATCCTTATGGTGGACTACAAACTGTATTACAATTTAACTCCATCAGCTTTTAACAAAGACCGATGCTCACACAGAAGAGTTACTACCTACGATATTCCGCCCTCAGAATCCATCCCTAAGAACCCGTGATTCGACTTAACCTCTAGGATCACTTAGATCAACTAGGAATACTACCAACTTCCCCTTTAGAAGCTTACCAAACCCCAACTAGATCCCAATGATCTAGGCTTGATCCTACAGATACAATACTTCCCTTACAACTCAATTGAATAAAAGATAAATGGTTGAACTAAGTCCTAACCTAGCCTAGAGACTCGATTATAAAGAAAGGGTATGAGAAAGAAGACCCTCGACAAAACACATAAGTATGGATTAGGTACTTGTATGGCTCTCTTGCAGAGATGTGTGTTCTTTAATAGATGATTGAGGAGATTAAGAACACAAGGGTGTTAGACTTAGAGGATTAAAAGAAAGAAAAGAGAGGAAAGAATGTTTGCTAGAGGAGAGGAATACAAAGGCCAATAGGGGGTATTTATAGGCCAAGCACCCAAAGTGGGTTAAGTGAATTCGTGTGTGGCGTGTTGGCCGTGCGCTAGCGCGTGGCCAGCGCGCCAGAGACCCGAACCTATTTTTTGGGTTTTTGGCTTCTTAATTACCCGCTCTTGTTAAACCGCCAATTGTACTTCATGCTATGACCTTTCAATCATTCTTACACTCAAGGTCAACCAACTCAAATAGCTATTTAATAAAACGTTTGTAAAGTATTAAAAGCGTTTTGCTTATTTGATAAAGTAGAGATAGAAAAGAATTATCAAAAGGGGCATATTTGGTATTCCTCAAAGTAGTAACTAGCCTAGTTGGGATCCAACTAAGGTTTAGAATAGGCTAGTTAGGAACTAAGAGAATATTCTAGGAATATTCTTTGCTTGGTGAGAAAGGGGAAAGAATTTGAAATTTAAATTTCAAATTCATTTACACACATGTTGGATAAGGATGAATGAGTTGTGTATGAGTTGTCATGATGTAATTGAAAAGAGCCTCTTGATCTTGTTCGACATGGAAGGTTAGGATGTGAAGAAGAGAGATAAGTAGGATAGGTGATTAGGCAAGATCAAGGGTGATAAAGAGGGTGTGTTTGTTATGTGAGTGGGAAGAGAGTGCTTATGAGATAGGTTATGTTTGTTTGAGATAAGGCATCAATCCAATGGTTGAGAAGAGAATGAGGGAGTGGCTTGATCAAGGGTAGAGGTGAAAGTGTGTTAGTTGTGTTTGTTTGAGAAACAATCCAAGGGTTGAGAAGTGAGGAGTGTGGGAACTTGGATTGGTGACATGCTTTGATCAAGGGTCGAGATGAAGAAGTGTGTGTGTGTGTGTGTGTAATTTGAATTGTATAGAGAAGAAGGTGAATAGTGAATATATGGTGGAGAATGTTTTGAGGATATAGAAGATTTTGGTTGGGAATGTAGGAGATATAAAGGTACAACAAGTACAAGAGAAGTACATTGTGTAAGGAATGTGGGTTGGCATTGTTGGAGATAAGATTTGAGGTTTATTTGGTGAAGGGTTATTTGAAGAAGGGTGTTTAAGCTTGATGAGTGTTTACGAAGATAAGTATGAAGTTGATGAGGATTAGGATGATATCAAAGGATTAATTTGGGTTAATAATCACATTGTAAATAAGAGAGAAAAGAGTAGACATATGTGATTATAGGATTGTTTAGGAAGGAAGTGTTTGGAATGTGTGTGGAAGAATAAAATCACTTGTTGGGTAAGAAGGGTAAACAAGTGATTAGATAGAATGGGTTGTAGGAGTGTATAAAGGAAGTAAGGACTTGTACATGTGAGGAATACATGTGAGTTTGTAAAAACATTTATATGTAAGGAAGTAAGAAAATTCAAAGTATAATTAACTTCTAAATACCACAAACTCAAATAGTTATTTAGACTTTAATCCAAGATAATCAACATTGGATTTGATCACTAATCATCTTGACGCAAACAAGCTAAGTGCTTTGCATCGTATGTAAAGCATATCCCATAGCGGGACGGGATGTGTTTACGTAAAATGACCTTTGACTTAGTTTGACCAATAAAGGAGTCAAACCCGTTATACGATTAGGATCATCATAAGTTTGAACTAAGGTCAAATGATTACTTTTGTTTGTTGGTACCTTGAAGGTATGATCACACTAGGTTTAGAAAGATGTTTCGGCCTTGGCTAGAGGCGTTTGATAAAAGATTTGAGTTGGCATTTTATTGAAAAACGGGAGGATTTTTTTGCTCCTCTCGAAGTCTAAACCTCATTTGGAGTGTTCTTACATGATCAAATATCATGTACATACCTTTATTGAAGTTTCCACATGTGTTGGGTAAGAGGAAAGCTGACAGGTGTTAAATCCGCAAAACAGATTTAAAGTGCTCTTTGTGGCCGTTGTGTGCGTTGGCATGCATTGGACTCATCGTCAAGCTCACAGATTAGTGAAATCCGGTTTTGTGGATTTAAGCTACCATTTGTGATTTTACGTTTTGCGAATATTTATTTGTCATCATTAAAACATAAAGGAGATTCTAGTCAATGTTGCACCAACAATCTCCCCCTTTTTGATGATGACAAATAATATTTTAGAAAGCAAATAAAATTAAAAATGTAGCGAAGATGAAGACCGCCATTGATGAAGTTCGTGTCTTGATCTTGGCCTTGTAATTTGGTGTGAAGCTTGAACATTATCTTTACCTTATGAGTCTTACATAGCTTTATGTATGCTATAACTCTTTGCTTTCGTAATTGCTTGCTTTTCTTGATTCAATAAGCTTCAATGCTTTGCTTTGCTTTCTTTCTCCCCCTTTTGTCAAATCAAAAAGGCATGATCTTGATCTTTAGATGGAAGGTTGATATCTTTGTAGAAGAGAAGAATAGATATCATTGTACATGTTCCCCCTGGATTGTTGCTCCCCCTTTTTTTAAGGTGGGGATCCATGTGTCAAGAGCATTATCTTTGAAGTGTTCTTGGCTACAACTAGCAACAAGCAAACACAAAACAACAAAAGCAACAAACATATACACATGTGCAAGTCCAACATGGGTTAGCTTACCATTTAGAAAGCACTATACTAGTACTTTGACATAAAATCACTATACTAGTACTTTGCATAAAAGATAAAGTTTCACTTATTTAAGCACTCCTAGGATCCTAAAAGTCAGGAGCTTTCTCCTTTCCTTTTTCATTCCTTTTAATCTTCTCATCTTCTAATTTCCTATTCATCTTGGATATGATTTCAAGAAGCATCTTTAAACTATGATGAATGGATAAGAGCATCTCTCTTGACTCCATTATTGTTTCTTTGAGGGCATTCATCATATGATTTGTATTCTCACAACAAATTGAGTACTCATCCTCATTCATCCTTGGACTTAAGGGTACCTTAACCTTATCCCAAATCTCACTTTCCGCAAATCCTCTCAAGATAAATTCAAACATTATCCTTTCATCACTTCATACCGCTTCATTGTTTCAAATTTCCTTTTCGACTTCTTTGAGCTCTCCCCCATTTCTCCTTTATTCACGGATCCTTCCGAATTAGACATTGTCCTATGATTGATGTTGCATTCTTAGAGGTGGAAGAGTGTGTAAAGAATTTTGATTTTATGCTTCGAAAAACTTTTGTTTAGAAAGGAGGAGTTTATAATAATTATTGAAAAGAAGTTTTTGAAGATTACTTACTTGTTGAAAGTTCTTGATTTCTTCCTTCTTGTTCTTGATATTTCAATGGTATTTTTCATAAAATGAGAAGTAAGGAGTACTATGTAGAATCTTTTCAAAAAGAGATGATTTGTTTGTATAGTGGTTAATAACCAAAAATTTGCATGGATATCTAAGTTTGAGTACCTAGTACCATTTTGAGTATGTGTGCAAGATTAGTTAATTGTTTAAGGTACACTCTTCTATCACATCTTGTCCTTTCACTTCTTCTTATTCTTCTTGAAAAAATCAAACCAATCTACTCTAGGTAACTAAATTGATCATTTTACAATGGTTTTGTTAAGATATTTTTAACATTTTCTCCTAAGGGGACTTTATCTGTAGTGATATGCTTTTTGGCTATATTGTCTTTCAAAAAGTAATGTCTTATCTCAATGTGCTTTGTTCTAGGGTAATCAATAGGACTTGATGTTAGATTGATGGCACATTTATCATCACGTAGTATTGGAACCTCATTTAACGTGATGTTATAATCCACAAATGCTTGCTTCATCCATAACGCTTGTTGACAAGCCCTTCCAGCCGCCACATAATCAAATTATGAAGTTAGTGCGTGATGTTTGTTTCTTTGAAAACCATAATGTCAAACAAGATCCTACAAATGTGCAAATTCTACTTGTGCTTTTTCTATCAACTACATCGCCCACATGATCTGAATTGGCATATACCAATACATTTACCCCTGTATCCTTGGGATACCAAAGGCATAGGTGTTGTGTTCCCTTAATATACCTAATTATTCTTTTAACCGCTTCTAAATGAGACACCTTAGGATCCTCCTAAAATCTAACACAAAGGCAGTCACTAAATATTATATCTGGCCTACTAACGGTGAGATAAAGCAAGCTACCAATCATTCCTCTATACTTAGTGCTATCGATGGATTCATTATTTTTGTCTAACTTAAGGACTCTTTTCCTAGACATTGGAGTTTTAGTAACTTTAAAATTTTCCAAACCAAATTTCTTAAGAATTTCACTAATGTATTTTGATTGATTAAAGAATATTCCATCATTCTTTTGCTTAATTTACAATCCTAAGAAAAAGCTAAGCTCGTCCATCATGCTCATCTCAAATTCCTTATGCATTAATTTAGAAAATTCATCGCAAAGTGATTCACATGTAGACAAAAAAATAATATCATCAACATAAATTTGAATAATGATTAGATGTGAATCCTTTATTTTAGTAAATAAGGTGTAGTCTACTATTCCCATTTTATATCCGTTATCAATGAGGAAAGATTTTAATCTATCATACCAAGCTTTAGGAGCTTGTTTGAGTCCATACAAAGCCTTCTTAAGCTTATAAACATGATTTGGTTTTTGAAATTCAACAAAACCGGGAGGTTGCGCAACATACACTTCCTCATCGATGACTCCATTTAGAAAATCACTTTTTACATCCATTTGAAAAAGTTTGAACATATAACAACATGCATATGCAAGTAAGATTCTAATTGACTCTAATCTAGCAACAGGGCCATAGGTTTCATCGTAATTAATTCCTTCTTGTTGATTAGAGCCTTGTGCTACCAATCTAGCTTTGTTCCTACATACAATTCCGTTTTTATCAAACTTATTTCTAAATACCCATTTGGTTCCTATTTTGGTATGTCCTATCGGACAAGGAACAAGATCCTAAACATCGTAATGTATGAATTGATCAAGTTCCTCTTGCATAGTCATTGTCCAACTTTCATCCTTGATAGCTTCCTTAATGTTCTTAAGTTCTATGGTTGAAACAAATGCAAAGAAATTACTTCTATCTTGGCATGTGACCTAAGAGGTCTTTCATCTAATTCTCCTATCACTTGATTTATGGGATGTTCTCTAACTTCTTTAATGTTTTCTACCCTAGGTATGACTTCCTCTAAATCACAATTTAGGTTTTGTGTTCTATCATGATTTTAAACAGCTTGTTCTTCAATCATGTCATCATCCACCAAAGGTGATGTCCTATACTTGGGTAAGATTTCATCAAATGTGACATTAAGTGATTCTTCAATTTTTAAAGTCTCTTTATTTAGTACTATGTATGCCTTAGATGTTTGCGAGTACCCTAAAAAGATGCCATTATAGGAAATTGAGTCACTTGAAGTAGTATTTTGTAATGACTTGGATATAATGCATTTGCATCTAAAAACTCTAAAGTATTCTAGTGAAGGCTTCCTACATCTAAGTATCTCATATGGTGTCTTATTAATAGTTTTCCCAATCAAAACCCTATTAAGTATGTATGCGACAGTTTTTACGGCATGACACCAAAATCTTTGTGGGATGAATTGTTCATTTAGCATTGTACGACTCATTTCTTGAAAAGTTTGGTTCTTCCTTTCAACAACCCCACTAGATTGAGGAGTGTGAGGTTCCGAGAAGTTGTGAGAGATTCCATGTTTGTCACAAAAGACTCTAAATTGGATTTCATTATCAAGTTCTCTACCATGATCCGTTTGTATTGAAACAATTAAATGACCAAGTAGGTTTTGTAGACCTTTACCTAATGCCTTAAATTTATCAAAAGATTCGTTTTTTGTTTTTAGAAAGAATGTCCATGTATATCTTGAGTAATCGTCTACTATTACTAAAGTATAGAAGTTACCCCTGTAGCTTTGAATAGGTGAAGGATGATGTGTCATTGTGTGTAGGTAATATTTTCTATGAAGTTTTACTATTTATATTTTTCCGACTTTACCTAAAACAACACTAACGGGCAGCGGTAACCCCGATCAGTTTTAAAACAACACTTAAGAGCCCGATTGTGAAGTTACTCCTAATTCTATTAGTTTTTAGTTTAGTTAAGTCATGTTAGTCCTAAATTTATTATATTGTTTATACCAAGTTAAACCAAAAACTAATAGCAAAAATGGGATGTTTTAGCCTAAGAGACCTGGCATTGAGTTTTCGGCTTTACCTGGACCTGAATTGGGGCGATGAACACACATAAAGCTGGACTATTAGAAGATAGAGAAGCGGTTCAAGCCTATTCTAAGGAAAAATTACTAACCATGGTTATTCTAATACAAAGGTAGGTTTTAGTTCATTAATTGAAATGATTGTCTTGTTCATTATCGATATATCATTTCTAGATTTTAGGCAGGACACTTCTATTCTAAATAGAATGCTAATTCTGTCATATTAAAACACATCTGCATTAAAAGCAATCATGGTCTGAGTATAAATCTATCTTAGGAGACAACCATTGGTGAATGTTGAAAACTCTTAGCTCATCGAGACTTTACCTACTTATGTTCAATTGTTATTATATGCTTCGTAGTTACGGTCGTAGAGTTCCAAGCAAGGAACTAGAATGTATTTGTAAATCCTAATTCACCACTTAGTTCTACCATTCTTTATGTCCAGGGGAAGTACTAGAAGCATGAATTTGTAGTCCTATTATTCCAGAGTCACATTATAAACTTATATGTAGTTCTATCCAGACTCTAGCCATACATTGGTCGTTATCGCTAGATTCTTTTGAATGACTAGATTTAAACACAAAATTAAACATAAAAAATATAAATGTATAAACATTAAAAACATACTCACAAACTCACCCCTATACAATAAGCAATCAGAATAAACATAAACCAAACATTAAATTATCATAAACATGGACTAATAACCTAAAGGTATTAGCCATATAACAATGGTAAAGTATACAAAATGTATAGACGATATGATTACGTAAACTAACAAGTTAATGAATGATACCAAAAACCGAACGCGTATTTAGAGTATAAGAATTTACAAGGGTTTTTATATGGATTGAAAAGTATTGCAAGACCTTCTTGGCTTCTTTTATCTTCTAAAAATAGAACTTGGTGTTTAATGCCATTTTCTCAGTCTTTGGTATGGTTTTTGCACACTAAAATTCATCATTAGGGTTCTATATTTATATCCTCCGGAATTAAGTCGATACGCCGTATTGAAGGAATTCAATTAGGCGCATTTGGGTTTCTTGGCGTGGGGACCACGATTATAATATTCTAGAATATTCCAATACTTGATCCATGATATGGTTTATAGATTCTTCTGTATATGGTGTATTGCGGTCTTTATTTCTTATTGGTTGTTGTTGAGTCAAGGCACATATATGACGTATCTTCTTGCTGGATACGGCGTATTAGATGTCAGATCAGTAGACTTTAAGATTTCTTCGTTTAAGCTTCAAAATGCGTGCCTTTTAGTTAAACTTCACCAATTGCTCCATATTTACTATAAATAACAAATATAAGCAATTAAGTACCAATTCATGCATAAATAATATAAAGCGAGCAATTTAGATGGGATAAATGATGCCATAAAATAGAAGTTATTGATGTCATCAAATATTCTCCCAACTTGAATCCTACTTGTCCTCAAGTAAACTTTAGAAACCTTATGAAAATGTATCCCAAATCAAGGTTTAAGATTTTTCCTTTAAGCAATTTTCCATTTAATTACTAGCACACAACCCCCCACCCCCCCACCTCCCCACCCCCCCCCCCCCCCAAAAACACCTCACGAAATAGGAAAATGAAAACACTCAAATCACTCAACTAATCTATGTGGTAACATGTAACTAATTCGCTTAATTGCTCGGTCGTGTCGAGTAATTTATCATAAGCTTGGCAAGGATACACATCTCCACCACTAAAGCTAAGGAGTGACAAGCCTAAAAAGGTAAATTGGGTTAAGGTTTAAGGGTTGATCATTCTTTCCAATCTCTATCAATACCAGTGTTCCAGAAAAGATGACAAAACCACACATATACACCCATAACGATGGATGAGATATGTGTGATTAGTCGATCCTTAACTCGAATAAGCTAAAGAATAGGATTGGTAATCTTTACTAATAGTAGTAAACCAACAACGGCGACAAAATCATTTACATTACATCATAAACAATGGAATAGATCCATACTGATTGCTCAGATCCTTATTCGAGAAAGGTTAGGATGAGAACAATCTAGGGTATAGGTGTACTAAATCTTTTACCAAAAGTAATACACCAAACATGGACGAGATCAAAATCACAAACATTCCTTCTATACCGATGGAAATAGGATACCATGTGATTGCTCACTTCCTCATTCGAGTAAGACCAAAGGTTAGGGATTATGTATGGGAAACATATAATTATTGTTAAATAAAAAGAATAAAACAAATATATTAAGTCCAAACAAATAAGGAACAGTGTTGCTAGTTACTTTCTCGACCATCCCCACAAAAAAGACATAAAATCATAGACTTATAAATATCTTGATCATAGATCAACAAAAACAACCTTAGTTGGCGTTCCCATAATAGTCAACTCCTAATCATCTATAATATACATACTATACAACATTAGTAGCGATATCTACCGCTTTATACATGAAAATACATAGTTGGTTTATAAGTGCGACCAACTAGAAATAATATACGACATAACTTTACATCGTTGGTGTATTATACGTACAGATGAATAATTGATCATCATAAATAATAGAATCGCTTAAGCTTAGACGAACTGATTATCTCAAAACTTTACTTTTTTTCTCTCTCTCAATCTTTTTTTGTTATTTTTCATTATTATTTTTTGAAGCCTATAACTAACAAACTGATTAAGGTGTATTTTTCACCATTCACGAACTATGGAAATTTTAATAATTAGTATCGATCATTTACTAATGATAGTAAGTAACTACACGAAGCCACTAAGATAAACTACTTTCACATTTCCCAATTGCCTTTGTGCAATTTATCCGACATAACCGATAGATAGAAAAAGTATGTATTGCGGGCAGGAAATACAATTATTACAAAAATAAACAAGCCAACGATTAAGGACTTAATCTAATAGGGCTAGCTAAGGTGTAATGGTTGTAACGTGAACAAATGTGGTCACGTGCTAAGAAAAGAAAGGAATGGCTCAACTTGTTTTTCTGGGGGGTATCGTACTATATAATTTGAGAGTATACAACAAAAGGTTTATACGGGGCGTTAACTAACAGTGTAGTTAGTTTACTATCACCAACATGTATAGGCGTTTTGTTGTAGGTCCTAGAAATTTACCAGTTAGGAAAGGCCACTCCATCTATTAAATATAGTTGCGCTTTATATTGTGGTCTCGAATCGGATATTCCAAGCCAAGTTCTAAAGATCTACTAAGTCACGGCACCACTCATATTTTTGTGGAATTTGAGGTAAATATTGGGAAACGGATAAGGCTAAATTCTCAACAATATCTAACAAGGTTTGTGTGCCGAAAAAGTCGTTTGAAAACGATACATTGGATTTAACAAAGTCATTGTTACATAAGCCCGTAGCTTAACTTGTTCACTTAATCAAATACAAAGATTTTCAGCCCATAACAGATAACAAAATGAAATGCGACAAAATCTTTAATGCAAGACATCCAAATCAAAACCACCAATGTATCCATCGCACCTTGTGCTTATTGATCCCCTGAAAAACATTGCTTTAAAACGTCAACAATAATGTTGGTGAATTCATAGGTTTGATAAATCATATATTGTAGGACCACAAGATTTCCCAAGTGTATGATAATGCAACAGATGCAGACATCATATAAATGTAATTACGTTGCTCTAAGCTCATGACACTGAAGCTTGACGTGTATGAATACCAAATTAATGGCCTACATTGCCCGTGGTGATGTTCTAACCCGCAACATCCTATATTCGACATGGTATACGTTCGTTTGTCCAGTGATAGCTAATCACCCGAACGGGGTTGTCAAACCCAATAGATCTATTAATAACATTCGCGCTCACAATCCCGCAATTGACAGTTCATGATAATGGGCTCAGATATGGGTTATCGCTACTTAGGCAACACGTAATCATAACATGAAACTTAACCACTTGTGTCCAATTGTAAAGCATTGCATGTTTTTCACCCCAAAAACTTTATAAAACAAAAACATGTAAAACGTGGGGCTATGAACTCACCTTGAGTTCTGATGATCCAATTATCACAGATAACTCGTCACGCAAATCGTCAGATGCAACCTATTTAATTTAAGGTCGTATAAGTACTAATTACATTAAGTACTCCTACCATGCATAAGTCTATATAGCTAATCACCATCTAAATGTTTAAGTGAAAACATGTTTATAAAATTAAAACGTTTATAAACATACTTTTGGTAAAATCGTCATAACTTTCACGTTTTAAGTCTGTTTCTCGTTTTTCTTATGCCCATCTTTTCGTATTAAGACAGGTTATCGATATTTGACATTTTCATAATTTTGGTCCCCTGATGAACAGTAACTTTTACTGTTCACACCAGACATGAGTTTTATTTAAATCGTATTTGTTGTCGTAAAACCCGTAAATGTCGTATTTTATTCGTTATAGCTCCGTTTGACAAGTTTCTTACCTTTTCGGAATCGTCGTGAAATGTATTATCTTATAAAAATATAATATAAGTATACTTTTATACACTTTTGGACAGAATGTTTGCATGACTTTCCTAAAATCGTATTCGTCGTCGTAAAACCCGTAAATGCCGTATTTTATTCGTTATAGCTCCGTTTTTGATGATTCTTTCGAGACGTTTCTCGTATTTTGAAAGTTCCCATATTTTTATGAGGTTTACAAAAAAAATAACTTCTGTCATGGAATAGTAACTTTTATAAAAATTAGTTTTATAAAAGTATCAAGTTGTCGTAAAACTCACGAAAATCATAACACATTCGTTATTAATTGAAAAATTACGATTTCTTAATCATTTTTGGAATCCTAAAAATATGGCTATTTGTTAAAAATAACCAATCCATGCTGTTTATAAATTTTATAAAAAATGTTTTTTATAAAATTACCTTTACGACTTCGTTGTTAACAGTATAACCGTTTTTAAAACGTAACTTTTCCCGTTATTAAAATCCGGTTAACATTCTTACTTTTTCGGAATCGTCGTGAAATGTATTATCTTATAAAAATATAAAATAAATATTTAAAAATTCGGAGTTGGGACAGAATGTTTATGCTTGTTTGTTAAGTCCAAGTTAAAGATCTGTTCTTTATAACTTTTTTACTTTGTAAGTTTACCCACAAGTCTCATATATCATATACTTTATAAATCATACATATATGATGTCTCATTTGTCCATAATAGTCCTTATGTGTCCAAGTTACTTATGTCAACAAATCCATTAATCTATTTTAAAACCATAACATTACTTAAGTAAACTTAATTTACTAGTTTTCTAAATAATCATTTTTACACATAACCAAGTGTGTACAATTGTATTTCTTTCCATATGAACTTATTTTAGTGTTATATTAACATGATTAAAAGTCCATAATCAATATTAACATGTCTTATGTATTTCTTTAAGTTGAAACATATTATGAAGTTATGAAAACCCTAATTTACTCATAATCATGTTTACTTCAAAACCATATGATACAACATTTTACCACCACTTTTAACATGATATATGTAATAACACCACATATATAAAAGTCACCCATATGATCATTTCAAGTGAAAACCTCATTTTCATGATTAAAACCTAAATGGTGATTTAAGCTAAATAGAATAATAATATGCATAAAAACTTATAAAATGAAGGCATAAAGGTTTAAAGTGGACCTTATGATGAATGATGATGATGATAATTAAGTGATAAACCCTTGTTTAATCACAAAACCAAAGCTTGCACAAAGAAACCCTAGCTTTTCTTAATAGAAACCCTAGCTTTCTTTCACTTGATTAATACTTGGAAATGGTTAACCAATGCTTGCAAATACCTTAGTACATCTTAGGATATGTGTATATAGAAGTGTAAGGGTTGTAGAAAATTTTGTATGAATTTGGTTGGGAGGTGTAAATATGCCGTAGCATATATGGAGCTCAAAGAGGGTGTTTTTGTTTGATTTTTGTTAAGTGTTGGTGATGTATGTGTTAGTTGCTAGTATATAAGATGTATACTTGGTCAAGGAGACATAAGGGTGTCCTAGGGATGGCCTTAGTCATGGTTAGTAGTCAAAGGATGGTAGGGATGGTGCCATAAAGAGGTATGGTGTGTTGTTTGACTATCTTGAAAGTATAATGCCATTTTCATGTATATCTTTGTATAACATGCAAGAAATTCGGCAAAACAAAGATATATATTATATATTTTTGTAATTTTTATGTATTGGGTATAAAAGTGGGTATTTGTTGAAGCGTAAAAAGTTGATCCGTGGTTCCCTGGAGTGCCTAAACGCAAGATTTTATCGCGAAACGTATACACTTTTTCGTAACGATAAAAATAAAATAAACAAAGTTAAATAATTATTCTTAAACATAATTATATAACCCTTTGAAGATGTACACATTTAATTGTTTGATGCCCGATTACTTGAACGTTACTTTTTGGCGTACGCGATTTAACTTCACGTTTTACAATTTTAAGCAAAACACGTACAATAATAAAAAAAATAGCCCATTATTGACGACGTCAAAGACTTGAAAACACAGGGTGTTAGAGTGGTCATTTTTTATAATGTTATGTATGCAACTGATGTATTTTTTTTTATTACCTGTAAGTTATTTTTGGTTAACATTGAAGGACGTAGTGTATAGCGTTAGTTATGCGGTAAAACCTGGAAAACATTTTGTTAAAATGTGAACGTAAAGTCTCACGTCATAAAGTGTAAGGATTAAATGAGCCTGAAAATTGGTTAAAAAGGAAAAACATGCTCATTCCCTTTCAATTGGTGTGGTTGTGTGCTTTCAACAATCTCAAGTAAGTGAGAAAATCTCAAGTTACAAAAGTAAGAAGTATGAGTTTCATATTCTTTGCAATTTGAGAGTTCTTTCCATAACTTGGAAAATGTAAATGTTGCTTTTAGGTTGTCTATCATGCACCTTGAAGATTAGCCCCTAAAGTTTTCGACAATAATACATCATTCTAATGTGACCCACCATTGGTGCAATTGGTGGAGATGTTTGGTATCTTGGAGTTGCAAAACCGTCTGTAGTGGATCCAAATGTGGAAGATAAAAGTGAAAATATTACGTAATCACGCCGTGGTTACTTCTTTGTCCTGCCAGTTGTTGATAGTGTTCAGGTCTTTAAGATTAGTGGTCCTAAATTTATGAAGCTGGACATGGGGACTTGGCATGCTGGACCATTGTTTGAGTCACACGCAATGGATTTCTATAATCTTGAACTCAGCAATACTAATGTAAGTTCTTCCACTGAATGTTTGACTTCTATTGTTTTGTGGGATGCTACTTACTTAATATTGTTTTCATTGGATTTAGTATATTTGTTAGCCGTTAAACTTAAAAAGCGGGAAGGTATTGACCAATAAACTATAGTTCTATTTATCGTACAATGGTCTTTTAGTATTTTAAATTTTTATTTTGTGGCAATTTGCGTGATTATAAACCTACCCACCCCCCCCCCCCCCCCCCGACATGCTTAATGCATAGGTCTGACATCTACATATGTTCATATTGAATAACTAAATTAATTCTATGTTATTCATGACGAGCATATACATTTTATTGTCTCTTCAGTAGCTGACCACAATATATTATT
Organism: Tanacetum coccineum; assembly: GCA_026074375.1. Lineage (NCBI taxonomy): Eukaryota > Viridiplantae > Streptophyta > Magnoliopsida > Asterales > Asteraceae > Tanacetum > Tanacetum coccineum. Next base: position 6,363 of record BQNB010101245.1, on the reverse strand, counting down.
TTGCATAACACTATATCCAAACACTCTTTTATTGTTTTACAACCTTACACACATCCTCAAAACCATACTCTTCATACCTTTTAAACATAATTGTGCAAGTTCTTTTATGTGAGGTATAAGATATAAGATCAATGTTCGTTATCGATGTCTTGATTTCATACTCTTTTCTTAAAACTCGAATACATAAATTTTGCATATCACATTCAATAACTATGTTGTGGTGCAGAAAGGCCCATGTTAATGTTGGGACGCTTGGACATGTTCATCATGGGAAAACCATACTCACTACTGCGATAACAAAGGTCTCATTTTGACAATGAAATTTTTTTATTAGTTGCCGTTTTATATATGAATAGTAATTATTGGTATTAAGTTAAGAGTTTTATTTAGGTGCTTACGGATGAAGGGAAGGCCAAGGCTATTGCAATCGATGAAATTGATAAGGCTCTTGAAGAGAAAGAGATAATGATCACCATTGCAATGGTACATACTATTTTTTTTATCTTTTTTTTATTAAGACTAATAGCTTAATCAATGCTATATAAAATTCTTTTTATATGGTAATGCAGGCTCATGTAGAGTACGAGACGACCCAGAGCCATTATGCTCACATCAATTGTAGGTCCAAAGTCTTGGATCTGTTTAGCCTTTTATAAGACAATAGCTAACTTGAATAAATCCAAATCAACTATATGAGAGACAATAACTATGAATACTATGTGCTAATGCGGAATCTTAACACAAGTACTAAGAAGAACACAATGTAAAACTTTGCTATTTTCTATTAATTTCTATTAGGGTTCTATATATCAAACACTATGCCGTAGGGTTCCTTTTATACACCAAGGAAACCCTAATGGGCTTTACAAACGTGTGAAAGGATAATGCATATCCTTTCCTAAGATATCTCTAAGATAACTATTCTATTAGGATAACTACTCTGTTACATAAACAGACTTAACTAGACAAGACCAGTACTAACTATAGTACTGCCAGACTTAACTTAGTACTGGCAGACTTAACTATGTCTACCAGACTTAACTCTATAACTACCAGACTTAAGTCTGTTTACAATAATTCCTAACAATCCTCCCCTAACTTGATCTTCACTTGTGAACTTCAAGTTCTTTTGAGTATCTTCATTATGAGCACTTTCTTTGGAATTATTCTTGAACTACAACATGATGACTGTCTTGTATGAGCACTTTCTTGATTTCTATCAGCAACTCTTTAAAGCATCACTACTTGATATTTGCAGCATCTAACCTTATAAATATCATGACCAACACTTCACAACTACATGTACTATCTCTTCAGTAACATAGAAACAGCAACATTGACTATATGTACATCAAATCATAAAGTTTCAGTCTATTCTCATCACTTCCAGGTGTGTTAACTCCTGAGAGAGGTGAATCATTGAAAATTTAAATGGATTTGATGTCTCTTTACCAGTTAGCCATTAACCCTGGAGTAGCCAATGTTTGGTTCATAAACCATGGTACATTGATAACCATTTCAACTCTTAGTACGTGAAACATGGTGAGTTGAATTACCATATGATTTTTAGCAAATCATCAGCTATCAACGGATTTGAATACTCTTTACCAGTAGCCGTTTGCTCTGGAGTAGCTAACTCTTTGTTTTAAAAACATGGTGAGTTAATTACCATACAGTTTTTGGTAAACTGTCAACCATCAACGGATTTGAGAAGTCTTTACCAAAGCCGTTTGCTTTGGACTAGCCAGTCCTTATGCCTATTAAGCATGGTGAACTGATGACCATTTGTTGTGTGGTGGTTAGCCAACACTCAAACCCTTCTCTCTTCCATTATAGTCCACAGTTTCCAACATATGTCCACAGCTACTGATAACTTCATCACTTTTTAACACCAGCTTGCTTCTCAATCATCTTCAAAAGTTTATAACAAACTTCATTCATTTTTCCATCCAGAAGCTTCATTTTCAGCATCACTTGGCAGGCATCTTTTGACAGAGGATACTTCCTATCTGCTAACATATAAATATTGCATGCCTCAAAGGTTAGACAATGCACTGCACTCTTGTCATAATATCTCCAACTAATCATCTTTTGCTGTAGTGGTAAGCTCCAGATAGCATCTTCATTGAGAGGTGGATCAAACATAGTCTTGAGATCACTCCATAGTACTCTGTCATAGGCTTCTTCAGGCATGTTTGTTCCATATTTTTGCATAACCAACCTGTACAGCTCAATAAGATCCTCTCTTATGAAGTCTTTAAGCATAGCTCCAAAGCTCATATAAACAATATCAGCTCTATTTTCTCTTATTATCTGATAAATGCTTCTTTCACCTTGTTGAAATATCTTCCAATTTAACACAATATTAGACTTTGTGTCCAAAGGAGTAGGATTCATAGCTTCTACCGATTCCTCTTTATTAGTCTTTGAATCTCCTTGTGGACTCTTGTCAATACTTATACCTTTCCTAGTCTTTTGCTTCTTTCTTTTTCCTACTCTTTTTACTGGCTCTTCTTCTTTCACTTTACCAAGTTTTTCTTCTGTATCTGAAACATCTTTATCATCAATCCTTTATTTCTTTGAAATTTTTGTCAGAAGTTCTTCTCCATATCTTTTCAACTGTGCCTTTGTAGCTTCAATATTTATAGGAACAAAAGTATCAATCTGCTTAACACATGTAAATTCTCAACTGTGACTGAGTCATAGGTTTATTTCTCTTTGCCTTAGCTCTTTCTTCTGCAAAATGTTTCTTCATTTGATTCACCAAATCTACCATTCCTTTTGCAAAATCTTGTTCAAACAAATCCTTTCTCAACACATCTTTTTTCAACTCTGCATTTGCTTCTAACTTGGCTCTAATAGCATCCCAGTCTTCTTCAGTATAAAATTAAGCTTCAAATTAAACTTGAGCTTTTCTTTTCTTTTGTTGCTCAGTTAACTCTTCTTCTTCTACCAATCTTTTAGCCAATAAAGCATCCAAATGAACTTGTTTGGCAGTTTCTTCTTCCTCTAGAGTTTGCAATCTTATGGATTTTGCAAGACTAGCTTCTTCTTATTGAATTTGTTCTTTAGTTCTTTTGGGAGCTTGAGTCTCTTCAATAATCATTGGAGCTTTTCTTTCCCTTTGGCCTCTAGCAGAACTAACTGATCCACTACCAGTACTAACTCCTAGGCCACCAGTATTAACTTCTTCAAAGCCAGTACTAATATCTTCAAAGCCATTACTAATATCTTTAAAGCCAGTACTAATATCTTTTCCCTTGGACTATTTTCTCCTCTTGTATCTTATACCCTTATCAACTGACTTTGACCTCTGAAAAGCAACCTTTG
>BQNB010101244.1:0-24516 GCA_026074375.1 Tanacetum coccineum | reverse complement strand
TCATATATTCTCTGCTGGCCTCCTTTGCAGGTTCTATTTCTGGTGGAGACCACAATCTGAAAAGTGTTATTCAAAGTGTTATTTTGGCTCCCACAAAATCACCTTTCTACTTTTAGAAAGTTGCCAATAGTGGAATTGTGAATCGACGACTCGATGCACCGCTTGGTTGTTGGCACTTGGGCAGATATGTTGATTTGTTTGTATGTGTTTGTCATTGTCTTTTAATATTTAGTTTCAAAATAATCTAATCAAGTAATCATATACAAATCTGTTTTTACCTGGTATTAAATATATCCAATTTTTAGCATAGTTCAAAAATGTCAGATTACGAGTCGGAATTTAACTTGCGCGTTGCAGTGGGGGCTAATTTGTTACTGCGACGTGTTGGTTAAGCAAGGTTTTTTACTATTTCTTTTGAGGGGTTTATTAAACCTTTTTTTACACTTGAGGGGTGACATTGGTTATCTTATTTTTTTAGAGGCTTATTAAACTTTATGTGTTGATTTTTTTTAGAAGGCAACTTATTTTTTTGGTACGGTTTTTAAAAACAAATATTGATTTGCACGTGATTTTTCAAGAAAAAAGTCGGTAATGATAGTATCTTTAGATTTTGGGACGACATATGGTTTGGTGGTAATTGCTTAAAGACTACTTTTGTTAGACTTTACTCGTTGGAATCACATAAAGGAAGAAAACCTAATAATATAGAGTAATACGGGAGTTAAGGAAAAGGGCTCATGGGTTGAGACAAACGGACCAACAAAGAAGGCTTAAAAAGCTCAAATTAATAAAAGCAGTCCATAACATGCTCCATCCTGATATTTGAACTGACCCTCTATGTTCCTTGGTGCTCTACATTCCCTGGCAAAGTGTCCAATTTTATGACAGTTGAAACACTCTGCCTTTGACTTATCATAACTAGTTGTATCACTCTCATTGATAGTAATCTTCTTGCCAGTTCTCTGGAAGTACCTTCTTGCTCTCATACTCAGTAATGCTAACTGCCACTTCAAATCCATTTCTTCAAGGTCATCTTCATGGATTTGTTCAAGGTCTTCATGTACTAGATGAGACCCATTTGGTTGATTGGACAAGAATGCATAGACAGTGGCATCACTCAAGTTAGCAGTATTATTATGAGTGCTAGCAGTACTAACTGGTGTGCTAGCAGTATTAACTTGAATATTAGCAGAATCTTCGTTAGTACTTCCACGAGTTGATACAAAGGCCATATTTTGAGAGCCTGAGTTTGAGCTTGAAGTTACAGATCTCTTGACCTCTTGTTCAACAATCTTAAAATTGTTATAGAGATCGTCAAAGCTCATTGTGTCAATATCTGGTTTGTTCCTCCAGACTACAACGTGAGTGTTCCATTCAGAAGGTAGACTTCTCAAAAATTTTGAATTAAGATCTTCTTGAGAGATGTCTACACCCAGGATGGCCAACTGGCTAACAATTTTCTGAAGCCTGTTAGAGATAGAGTCAAGTGACTCTGTGCTTGAAGCATTGAAGTTCTCATACATCTGCTTCAAAAGTGTCTTTTGAGTCTTCTTAGTGGCATCATTGCCACCAAATCTTGCTTGTATGGCTTCAAACAAAGTTTTGGCATCCTTGTATTGATTGAATGTCAATTGATGTTCATTTGGAAGCGCCATCAGCAACATGCTTCTTGCTTTAACATCATTCTTCTTCGGGGCCTTCTCTTCAGTAGTAACTGGTCCTGGTGTTGTTGAAGTAGAGGTACCATCTGCGTTTGTTGTTGTTCTAGCTACTGGCTTGAAAGAATTGCCATACTCTATGACTTCCCATAGAGCATATTCTTGAACTTGAAAGTATTGTTCAATTCTCAGCTTCCATATCTCATAGTCACCCTGCTTTAGAAGGGGCAACTTTGCAACAGCATTGTTTTGTGCAGATTCAAGATCCATCTCTTTGTGTGAATAAAGAGTTCTTCTTGTTTGTTACTTCTTGATCAATGTTTCAGAACACAAGCTCTGATACCACTTATTGATCCCTTTTTGATAGATCTTTGATTAGCTTGTTAAAGCTTTAGTTATCTTAGATAGATCTAAAACAACTATGATAGAAACCTTGTAGTATATATAAAGATTATGCGAAATCTAATCTTTATACACTTAGAAGAACAATAAAGCAATGTAATAGTGACACAAGCTTTTTCTCTCAACTCACAATATATTGAACGATTCACAAAACAACTATATGTTTTGCCTAATAGCTATGACTTTTCTATCTTCAATTCTTATATCTAACTATGCCGTAGGGTTCCTTTTATACACCAAGAAAAACCCTAATTGGCTTACAAAACGCGTTAAGTGATCATGCATATCTATTTCTAATATAACTCATGCATATCACATAAGCAGTACTAACTATATATGACTAACAGTACAAACTATTAACTAACAGTACTAATTATACTGACAGTACTAACAATGTACTGGCAGCACTAACTATTACAACTAGCAGCACTAATGACTTAGACTATTTTCTAAGTTCTTCAACAGCAGTATCAAGTTGAACCAACAGTACTAACTTCCAAAGCTAGCAGTATTAAGTTCAGAAGCCTTCAATTCCTAACATTCTTTGAGAAACAAAAACTAACTGGACCCAACTTCATCGACTGGTACCGCAATCTACGGATTGTGCTATCAGTTGAAGACAAGTTACCATTCTTGGAGCAGCCAATACCTGCTATGCCAGTTCCACCTGCTGGACAAGTACTTCCTCTAGATGTCCTAAACACCCACTCTACATGGGTCAAGGCTTCGAAGGAAATTGCTGGTCTTATGCTTATGACCATGGAGCCAGATATCCAAAAGAATCTGGAAAAACTTGGTGCATATGATATGCTAAAGGAACTGAAAACGTTGTATGCACAACAGGTAAAGCAGGAACTTCTTCAAACCGTGAGACAATTTCACGCGTGCAAATAGAAAGAAGGACAGTCTGTAAGCTCTTACATTCTAAAAATGAAAAGTTATATAGACAATTTGGAATGTATCGGTCATGCCATGACTCAAAACCTTGCAATGAGCCTCATATTGGTCTCTCTGAGAAAGGAATATGACAGTATTGTGCAAAATTATAACATGCATAGCATAGGGAAGACCGTGACTGAGTTGCATGCTATGCTTAAGCTACATGAGCAAACTCTACCACAAAAAGATGTTGCACTTGCTCTTCATGCAATAAGAGCAGGAATGGTCCAGAGAAACTAAAAGAAGAAACCGCATAAGGCTGCTAAGGGGAATCAAGGGAAAGGGAAAGCAAAGATGGGTTATGCACCTGTGCCAGCGCCACCTTTTGCTCCTAAGCCCAAGAATCCTCCAACACCCAAGAAGGATAATCCTCCGAAGGACGCGATCTGCCTCCAATGTGGTGAAGTAGGTCATTGGAGAAGGAATTGTCCTGTTTATCTCGCCGAGTTGCTGAAAACTTAGTTTAAAAATACGTTTTGTGATCCAATGCGCTAAAGGTCCCAAAGGCCATTGCGTGATGCGTGATGCGAATGCGAGCGCAAGACGCGATGCGTTTAGTATTAAAAATATTTATACATAGTATATTCCACCAAGTACCAAGTAAATGCAATAAACTTACAAAATAAGCTACAAGCATATTGAATTTAATCTATTTTTATAACATATAAATCAAAATTAAAGCTTGACATAAAACACTTAGCAAGACACAAGATACAATATTTTCGTTATTGTGTTTGATAAGATCGTTTATGCTCTAAGATTGTTTAGATCCTATATCTAGGATAAATTAATAACAAAGGCGGAATATTCAATACATAGAATCATTGTTATTAACACAAGGTTTTTCATTCATACGTTTTCTCTATTACCCCAACTATAACTTGGGGCTACTAACTAACTAACTATTAATCTAACTACTAACTAAACGTGTACACACACACACACATTTTTCTAGACTCTCATTGGGAGAGTTCTATGTTTTCTGGATGCTCTACCAGACGCCTATGAATCTCTTTATATAGAGAGATATCAAGGCTTACATAAGAAGATAAGTATAAGACAATTAAATCATTTAAATATTAAACTTGATCTTCTGATATCTTCTATCTTCATAAGGAGATCTTCCATAATTATTATCTTTTGATATCTTTGACTAAATCTTCAATAATTATCCACCAGCTTGTAGAATTCCATTATGCTAGATTTAGTCCTTCTGTTTCATTCTTTTATTCATTTTGTCTCATCAAATCAAGAATCCCAACAATCTTCCCCTATTTGACGATGACAAAACAAACAAAGTCGCGTACGAACTTCATCATAAAGCCAAAGCTTCCCCTGAAGTTGAGATGTAATCATCTCCTTGAATGAAACAATCTTCAATACTTTCCCTTGACTTAAGAAAGCTCAAGAAAAACTGTGAATGTGGAAGAAACTTGTTAGAAACACATAAACATAGATCTGGTGGTCTTGGTAGCTCAAAGATTGAGATAGCCATGTTTAGAGAGAGAAAGTAGAGGGAGTGTTAATACAAAGTAAACCGTAAAAACGTTTATCTTTATATTTTACGATCTCACTTTGTTTTGTCGATAACAAAACAAAACTTATCAACCAACAAACTCTAAACGTTACTAAGCCAATAGTTTTCTAACACACCAAAACACTTTATAAAAACAACATTCTTCTCATTCACAAAACCTATCTTGCAATTTTCTAAAAATGATCTTAAACACCTTTTTCACAAACTTTACCCTAAATACAAAATATTTTTTCACAAAAAATATTTCCTCATAAAACTTCCTTCCCACTCATAAAATCTGATCAAAAGATTCTCTTTATTATTATATTAGTTTAAATATTAAAAAGTCAAAGCTTATTTCTGAGTACTGTTTGCCGGTGCTCTCAACTTTACATACCGGTGCCTTTGGGAAACAGCATCGGCAGTTCTGGCAAACAGTAAAATGTTTGGCTATAAATACCAACTCATTTCTCTTGATTACACACACTTCTTAATACAATTCTCTTTCTAAATAATCAGTGTACAACTGATCTTCTATGTCTACTTCTCACTTGTTCTAGGCATTTATTCTTTCTAACATTTTTCTTCTCTCTAGATCTGGTTACCACTGATCTTCTCCTATATTCTACTCTACTCTAATGCTTCTTGTAGATCCTTCATGACGTTGTCGTGTCGACGCTAAAAGGTCTTCTATGGACAAGCTCGCCAAAATCTCTTGAAGCTTGGATCTATCTTCCATCTTGTGGCAAGCTTCTATGTCTCAAGATCTTCTTCATCTTGTCTCTAATCTTCAAACAAAATATCTTAGAAATGTCTAGATTTGGTTTGGTGACGTTGATGTAAAAACAATATATATGTGTATGTTTGGTACCTAGTAGAGGACAAGCATTGGTGATGTGACGAAGGGTTTAGGATTTGAATAAGGGGTGTTGTAATGTGTAGTGGCAAATGGTGAATGGTTCTAATATGTGGAACCCGGTGTTTAACTTAGCATCGTGAAAATGATTAAGTAACGTTGTGTGGCTTCTCCGCCGGTTAAAGGAGATTTGGTGATTAGTGTATTCGAACTCTCGAGTAGGTGACTCGGGGAGTGGAGTAGGGCAAGGAAGGAGTCCTTGTAGCCGAACCACTATAAATAACCGTGTCATATATCCTTTACATTATTGCTCGCATTATCTGATTTTAAACATATCACATCACATCAAACAAAACTAAATACACTTTTGTGAAAATAAATAAAAGAAAATAAAAGTTAAGATTTTAATTTGAAAACTATTCAACCCCCCCTTCTAGTTTTCACAATTGGTACCAGAGCAGGTTACCGAAGATTTCAAAATATACTGTATTTTTCGAATCTTCAAAATCCAAACAAATTAAAAAAAACATATTGCATATGCATAAATATTCCTCTATACATGTCTGTTGTTCTTGTAAAGCTTAGGTAAAATGGATCTAATGGAAGATATGTTGCTACTCAAATTCGTAGCTGATCCAGGTCGCCGGAACCACCGGTGCTATTGTCCAAGAGCACCGGCTGAGGTTTGTCGACAGCACCGGCTGTCTGATGTGTATGTTGGGCTTATGCATTTTTGGGCCTCAGTCAAATGTTTTATAATCTTAATTTTGGGCTAGACCAAATTGGATCTCAACCTTTTCTAAACTTATTTTTGTGTCAAAAAAAACCTTTCCCCACTCACTATAAATAGAGGCTTAGAGATCAAGCTTGGGGATATCAAGTTTTTAGTTGTTATTTTAGCTTATAACTTAACTAAATAAGCAGTTCACTCAAATTCACCAAAATATCTTGAATAAGCCAATAGGAAGATAAGCCATATTTGGATGGGCTTATGGGGCTTATTCTTAGCTTATTTTATAAGCTAGCTTGTTGGATTTAAGCTCTAACAGAGCATTATATAATATCCCCTGTTTAGGCGGTAACGTACTCATTCTTTTTCTCTATTTTAGCTTATTATCTTATGTAGCTTATTAATTAGCTTATTCTGCCTATGGCTTGCTCTTTTGTGCTTATTTGTGCTCATTCAGTCATATCCTAACTACTAAAACCTAATCTTATCTTAAATCACTAACACAAAATTACGTATACGTATAATTACTTACACAATTAACACGAAACCGCTTCAATCACTGAAATCATTTCCTTGTCACTAAAGGTGAACGAAATGAACTCTACAAAATCCAACACAAATCCAATCCCAATGAGACGATCACGCTCAATAAATTGATTATCAAATCTCACATATCCCATACAACACACATAAACACGTATAAACACAAATAACACATAACCCATACATTGAAACAGATTCACAAGTCAACACTAACGGTTTGACTAACCTGCTCAAATCATGGTTGTCACAGTATCCCCTCCTTTAGGAAATCTTGTCCCGAGATTTAACTAAAAGGTTCAACTCTATCGTTACCAAACAATTAATCGAGGATACTTATCTTTCAAGTAGTCATCCCATACCCATGTTAACTCAAAGTTACACTTTGAATTCCAACTAACTTTCACAAGATATCTTACTGTTAACCACTTTGCCTGCCCACAAAAGGGTACGCATAGCAGCATAACCGCTCCAAACGAAAAGAAACATCCAACTACCTGAACCTCGCCCGTCATCGAGGAAACTCGTCAAAAACCTTAAGTTGCGTAACAACGTCATTTACAACCCGGTCTCGCAACTCATCAAACAAGAACTGTCTTGAAACCAAGTTATAAGTTGTTACAAAGCCTAACGTTTTTGAAGAATCGGCTCGACTTCGAGTTTATTCATAAAATAACTTTAACTAGAATCACACAAACACATCTAAGGGCATACTAAGGTCTACAAGAAACCTTACGTACCCAACTTTAACTAAAAACTCCCAATGATCCCTTGCTCAACGAACAAGTGTGGATACTCAGTTTACCTGAAGTCCTAAAGACCTCGCTTCGAGCCCAAATGGACCTTAACTACCACCATTCTACTACATTTTAACCTTTTAACTTCACGGTCACTATTCTCAACAGGTTCTTTTACAAAACGAAAAGTTTTGTCAACCTTGATCTCATCCAATGGCACATGCAGGCTAGCATCCGCCTAACACTTCTTCAGGTTCGACACGTGAAACGTGTCATGTACACCACTCAATTCCTCAGGCAATCTCAACCGATAAGCTACAGGACCGATTCTTTCAAGAATCTCAAATGGCCCTACATACCTCGGTGCTAACTTACCCTTCTTTCCAAAACGAACTACGCCCTTCCAAGGCGTCACCTTTAACAATACACGATCTCTCACCTCAAACTCTAACGGCTTACGCCTAAAATCAACATAGCTCTTTTGACGGTCTCTCGCCGCTTTGAGCTTCTCTTTTATCAACACCACTTTATCAGTCGTTTCTTGAACCAATTCAGGTCCAATCAAACTACTCTCTCTAATCTCTACCCATAGAACAGGCGATCTACATTTCCTACCATACAAAGCTTCAAACGGAGCACACCGAATGCTCAATTGATAACTACCACCAAAATCGATAACACATGCCCTCATAATAGATACTTACGAATTTACATCCAGTAATAAGTTAGAACTAGTTAGACTCCAAATATATGCTTGCAGTCATGTATCAAAGTCCCTCAGGATGGACACAGGACTTATGCAGAAAACATCATGCCGATGTTCAGCTCATATTTCAGTTTATGATTCAGAATAATTTTTGTTATCTTACTAAGTCGCAATGACTTACTGTTCTTAGTTTTATGTTTTGCAGGTTTGTAAGATGAGACCTAGCTAAGTGTTAGATGGGGCGTAATGGGTTAAAATCGTGTAGCTCATGGGTTAGGTAACGAGCTTCTCATTTCCATCATTTACTATCAGTTTGGAATGCCCAAAAGCAAGTAATTATCAGCAACAGGTTTTTATAATAAGTCGTGTAATTTTTCATAGCTACAATTTTAAAGAGGCGTTTAAAATAGGCCCGATGTCATGTAAAGGTTACGCTTCCGCTTATTTTATTAAAGTATACAGATTTCAGATACGTTATATATTATAAAAATGAATGAGTTTTCAGAAGCTCATGTTTAAAAAAAAGAAAAAAAAAACTGGGCGTTTTAGTTTTGCTTTAGCTTGTTCGACTATTCCCCGAAGAATATCAGTTTGTTCCTGAGTGTACTTGAGGTAATCTATGTGAGCTTCCCTATTTTGGAATAACCTAGGAGCCAAAGGTTCTAAGTCTAGCTTGAACATTCCTGGAACAATAGTGTTGGCAGATGGTTTTTGTGCAGCAATATCAACAATTTCTTTTCTTTTTAATTTTCATAAATCTTTTTTCAATGATGTTATCACAAAAACCTTATCTTGAATTTGAGCTTTTAAATTCTCATTTTCAGCACATTTTAAGTTCAGTTTATCAATTAAAGAGACATTCTGTTCTGTAGTACGAACACGTCTCCTTTTGATTGTGTCAAACTGATCTTTAAAAACCTGTTTCACATGATTAATTTCTTTACAAAGATGCTCATTTTTTGAAAGCAATTTTGCCACACTATTTTCCAGTTCCACATTTTTTGTCTCTATTTCACAATAATCATAATTGACATTCTCTTCCTTGGACTTTTCTCTCATTGATTTTATAATTTCCTTCAACTTACAAATGGTAGTGTCTTTGTCTTGGAGCTGAGCTTTTAAATCATTATTTTCAAAAAAATTTGGAATTTCGAGAGCATTTTGATTACTACAAGATTCATCTTTTTGAAAAATTTCTTGATTAAGTTGTATTGACAATTCAAGAGAAATACAATATTTTTCAAGTTGTGAGTAACTTTTCAAAAGATCATTATGCGCATTTTGTGATTTCAAAAGCTCGACATCAAGATTGAAACACTTATCACAAGATTCATTTCTCTTTCTTTCCATATTCACAGATTCACCAATCAAAGACATAGAATTCATTACGGTTAAAAAAACATCTTAAGACATGATTTGTTGTAAGAGTCGATCATTTTCCAAAAGTAATTCTTTCTTAGCAATTTCCAAACATTGTTTGTCAACTGAAGACTGTTGAACATCAGCATCTATTTGGTCAAAAACTGTTTGTACTTCCATTATTTCATTTAGAAGATATTTATCAAACACATTGAAGATGTCTTTTAAAGATTTTAGAAATTGAATAATTTCCTTGTTAAAAATAGCTTTAGTATGTTCAACCCCTATTCACCTTCTGTACGAGCATCAGGTGTAGTCCTTATCTTCACCACGTTGTCAAACCTGGCAAGGTGAAATTTAAGCTTTTTAAGGCTTTCATTCACCAAGCTTACCTTAGGAAGTTCTATAGGAGCTTCTATTTTGACAGGTGATGCTTCAGAAGATTTACTGGTAGGGTTGGACATACGCAACCAGAAAGCTTGTTCAGCTGACAATTCTTGTTGTGGAGTAAAACATTTCCCAAAATCATCAGATAGTCTATCTAATTTTTCATAATCAATAGGTTTATAAGAAATATTTTGTTTAATGGCCTCTGGATCCTTTTCTTTTTCAGACATTTTTGATCGACTCACTTCTTCCAAAATTAATGTTTCCTCATCATCAATCACAGGCATAGCAACATGTTTAGTAGAAATAACAATACCATCATACAAGGTTGGTTTAATCCGCTAAGCTTTTTTGAGATAAAATGGATTTTGATAACCTAGAGCTTGTTTGTGTATATTATCATAAAAACTTGAGGCTTTGTTAACATGTGCAGTGTTTGAGCAGATTGACCCACTTTAAAAATAATATTATCAAGTTCCTTTATCTTCTTTTCCAAATCAATTTCATTTTCTATATATTTATTTTCTTTTTCTTTGGATTCATTTTTGAAAACACTGAATGTTTGCAATAAACATTCCTTTTCTTTGATTTGTTTAGAAAGATTTTTCTCAAGTGAGTCAACTTGTTCTTTCAATGCAAGCTTCTCTTTAATCATATCATCCATTTGAGAATCGATCATTTTTTCACGGTTGCTTAAATCAATATTAAGACGTTGTTCAAAAGTTTTTACTCGTTCTTTATATCTCTCTAGCTCAGCGGTTACAGATTCATTATTCGGTTCCTTATTAGCCTTTTCCTGACTATTTACATGATTAATCATTTGTTCCGACATTTGTTCAATCACAGATAAGATCATTGAATCATTTTATGCCTGCCAATTAGTATCTTGAACATTCGCCTGTTGTGTTTCTAGCAAATATTAAAAGTACGGAATGATATTGCTATCACTTGTTATCTCATTATATGTAACATCCACAGCTGGTGTTTGTTCAAAATCATGCATTGCATGCACACTTTGATTTTCCATATCATCAAGACAAGTTTCAGAATGAGGTGCCTCTAAGATAACGTCAGAACCATAGTTGGAAATATTGGCCATGAGAACCGCTTTTGCATTCAAGATATCATCACAGTCAGAATCATAAGTATCAAGATCCTTAGTCTGAAAAGCAGCATTGTTTAGAATGATTGTCTGAACAGCTTGACCGTCTGAAACCCCTGGATCTGCAAGAAATAAGAGTTGCTCTTCATCCAAAATTTGTCCGGCTTCTTGAGCTTCAGTTAACATTTCTTTTTTCTTATACCATGCTGCATTCCTTGGTTACTTAGGCTGAGTGCATTGCCTAGCCATATGTCCTTCATCTTGACAGTTGTAGCATTTAACAACCTTTGCCTGTCCACTTGCATTGTTTCCCCCAGAACTAGTAGCATTACTCTTATAACTAGTACCAGAATAACTTTGCCCTTGTCTCCCCTGAACTTGTTGCACTGTGACCTTGTCATCTTGAATAGTGGCTTGGTTTCTTGGATTCGAGGAGGTTCTAAGTTGATTATTGGTTGAAGGGAACTTTGAGGAAGCTACAGCTGTTAGAAAAGCCATTGCCTTGTTGAGACAAGCAATTAGATCATCTCCTAGAGATAATACGAGAACAGCAAAACCTGAGTCCACAAGAGGTGACTTGGTCATAGGTTGTATAGAAACTTGAGGTGATTGATAAGCAATTTGTGGAACAGATGAGGTTTGATGATTCATTTGAGACTGATATGGATATGATGGTGGAACGGATGAATGATTGAATTGAGGTTGTGTTGGATAAGTAGATGAGTAATGTTGAGTGGGATGAATTGATCCATATTAAGATGGTGGAAACTGTTGTTGAAGCTAAGGATTATTGTATAAATATTGATAAGTGTTGAAGTTAGGTGGTGTCATCTGTTGATTTGCAACAAATGTAAGTGGATCTTGATTGCGTTCACGCAGAAGACAAACTTCATTTGCATGGAGTTCGTGTTGTTCAAGATATGCATGAAGCTGATCAAAGTTGGTAGTATGCAAATCTTTTACAAGCTCGACATCAGTCACAAACTTACTCCATTCAGGTGGAAGACTGTTTAAGAACTTGGTATTAACTTGAAATTGCTCCATTTTTATGCTGTAAATATTCATGTCATTAATCGGCTAAGTGAATCTCAAGTAATACTTATGAAATGATTCCCCCTTGTGAGTAAACTTATCAAATGCATCATACAGATTACACTCTCTTTCATGCTTAGTCAAAGAGGTACCTTGCATCAGTAATTGAACTCTCTTACATAAATCCTTGGAAACTTTGTGATGATTCACAAGTGAATAGATATCAACTGGTAGACCTTGAAGAATGATATTGGTTGCCTTCATATCACAATCAGCTTGAATTTTCTCAGCAGCAGATAATTCAGCATATATCTTTATGCTGGTCACCCCATTCTCTTCAATAGTAGGCCAAATGAGTGAACCATTTTCAACTGATTCAGGTACCATTCTTCCGTGCTCTCTGTTTTGCATGTTTAATTCCATTCTACTTTTCCAAGAATCATACAGGTCCTTGTCAAACATGGGTGGACGATTGTCAGCACCAGAGAGTATCATGTACTCAACAAGAGTATTCTTTTGTCCAAGTAGAATAATTGAATCCATTTTAATGTGATAAGATAAAAGATGATCGTATAGTGATTGGAGGTTGTTGTGTTAAAGTGAGGTTTGATTAAGGAAATTTAGTTTTGGAATACACGGGATTTTATAATTCTTGATAAAACCAGGAAATTAAGTTTTCACGGGATTTTACAAATCAAAGAACAACCGTATAATTCATCTAATAAAAGTGTATAGTTCTCCCAAGTAAAGCGTATAAGTCACCAAAGAAAATGATGTATAAATCGCCTAAAGATGATGTATAAATTGCCTTTAGAGATGATGTATAAATCGCCTGAAATAATGATATATAAATCGCCTGAAGAAAAGAACACGTATAAATCGTCTGAGCAAACAACACGTATACTTCGCCTATAGGGAAAACGTATAAATCGCCTGTGTAATAGACACGTATAAATCGCCTGAGCAAACAACACGTATACTTCGCCTATAGGGAAAACGTATAAATTGCCTGAACAAACAACACGTATACTTCGCTTGTAGGGAAAACGTATAAATCGTCTGACCAAACAACACGTATACTTCGCCTGTAGGGAAAACGTTTAAATCGCCTGAAGAGAAAAACACGTATAAATCGCCTACACGTATAATTCGCCCAATACACTTCGAAACTCAAAACCAAAAAACTTAAAAAAAACTCACTTTTTGACCTTTTTGACGTTTTTACCCGATTTTTCTTGTACTTCTTACCTATTTAAGACTATTAGAACCTTAAAAATACAAACTTTAACGTTTCTGACATGAAAATTTTGAAATCAAGATTCTTGGTACAAAACCCTTTTACTAACCAAAAAGACTAAAAAAGATGAAATTTTTGATGGTTTTTCAAAGATTTTCTTGTACTTCTAGCCTAAACTAAGATAAATAAAGAAGAAAGTTTAAAGCTTTATGGTTTTTAAAACCTTAAAAAGTGAAAACTTTTTGAAAGGTTCAAACCAAGAACACTAACAAAACGAGTAGACAAAACGCACACAACACCTTCACAAACACCCCATGGCTTTTGTTATCAATTGTAGAATATCTTAACACATAAAGAGAAAGGATTCGTTTAGAGTTTTAGAGAGAGAAATATGTCGTTGGATGAACACTTAGAGAGAGAAACCAAAGAAAAAACAATTAGATTAACTATGTGAGAAAAATAAACAACCAACACCCTCTTTATATGATCCGTGGCGATCTTATCACAAAAGATTTTAAAAAATTTCAAAAGCCATGCATTTATTATGCATGAGAAATTCAAAAAAGCCATGCATTTATTATGCATGAGAAATTAAAAAAGCCATGCATTTATTATGCATGAGAAAAAAAAGTCAATCATTATCCACGTAACAAGATAAACATTATCTACATAACAAGATAAACATTGCCTTGCATTTTGACTTCTTATATATAGGATCAGAATGAAAGAGAGAGGGGGGAGCCTCATTAGAAACAAATTCATTGTAACCAAAGAGTCAATGTGTTTGTAATCTTTGAGAGAGTTTCTAATAAAAAGAAAACTTCCCAAAACATATTGTCTCCATCTTTAATTGCTTGTGTCTTTTTGCTTAATACTATTTTTTCATCTGTTTACCTTTTCGTTCACTCATATTCGTGTTCGAAATTGTTAAACGGATCACCATATGTGGAGTGGGTATAAATACATCAAGCTATAACCGGCCATGGGCTTAGTCATGGGCTTTCCATATGTCTTTGGCTCGGTTAGCTTACTAACATTACATATGATTAATCTACGAGCTATGACTATCTATATTGGAAGTGACCGATACTTTTCGTATTTCTAACATAAAGCCAACTAAATAAGTTTGAAAACCTGTCTCTAATAATAATAGTGCAAGTACAAGTGGTAAAAAGAAGCAAGCTAGAGTGTCTAGACAAGAGGTAAGTAATTCAAACACATTTGACGCTCTTGATTTCGTCAAAATGGGGGAATTCAAAGTTGGTTGGGAAGGGGTCTTTAAATGTGTCACCTGGTAGTTCTAGTACTACTCCTATTGTAGAAATGATTGATAAACTAGAATGACAAATTCTTGATGAAAAACTTATGTTTGTGGATGATGGCAGGAAGCCGTTATATAATGTTGATTATACGGGTAATGCGGATAGTGATAGTGAAATGGAAGAGGTATTCAATGAAACTTCAGGTTATATGGCTTCAACAAGTTTAAGAAGTGGCAATGATAGTGGTTATGATACTAATAGCATGTTGGAACAATGGAGAAAAACAAAACGGGATGATGATTACGACCCTTATGATGATGATCTGTATGAAAGCCATGATATATCTGAAAACCTTCAAGCTATTTGTGATGATTTTGATATCACGGTCCGTGATCGGAATAAGAAATAGATTAATTTTGATGTTTGTTGAGTCAATTGTATTCTAGTTATAGTCGTATCCTCATTTAGAGTAGTTGTGTTTGTTATATTAGCTTTCGCCTATGTAACAGGTTAAGATATGAGCTTTTCACTCACATTCTTAGTGTATCGTTTTTTGAAGTAATACATTTATCAGAGAAACCTTTTAAATAAAAGTATAATATTAAAGTAACAAGGAGCAAGACAAATTAGTATATTTAAAATTTTCGTTTTAAAGGTTTTTAAGCAAATGTGTATTCTCTTTATATATTATAAAGATACTCATATATTAGCCAGTTTTCTTATTAGCTTTGGATTTATGTTTATGCTCTTCGTATTTCTTTGTGTTTTGATTCTTTGTTAACTCATGATTAATTTCACATTTTAATGTAATAAATTTTCTTTTAAATAAATGAGACTATACATACTTTTATGCATACTTTTTTGAAACACGTTATATTATACTAGTATTTAAAATAAACTAGCAGTAAGTTTTACAACGATCAAATAATAATTTAGACCAACCAAACGCTACAACGACCAAATGACACTTTCGACCAACAAATCACGACACTAAACAAATACAATTCCCAAAAAACAATTACCACGATCCTAAACAAATACAATGACCCAAAACAACTATCACGACCCTGACATTTTTCTTATCCATACAACACCCTTACACAATTACATCGACCATATGGATGATCCAAACAATCATAAGAAGACCTCTTCCAACCAACCTCATCATAACACTTAATCACTTAAGGGCATCACCTTATTTGAAGCATGGAAATGGGTGGAGAACCGACCACGACCTTGACACTGAAACCCATTAGAACCTCATTTCAAACAGTTCAGGCTACACAAACAAACCGAGTAGTGGCACGATGATATTTAAAGGCAGTACCACATGTCAAGAAGGTCCTTGACCTTTCTCGAACCGACCCTTGCTTAGATGACCAAAAACGATGTCAACCATACGACCTACGAACTACCAATAATCTGATCCACATGAGTCATGACCCATACAAACTACCTGTTGGAATATGCTCTCAGTATAATATATAATTTGACTAAGTATACATGAGCTTTAGAGGCCACACACAAATACACACAGACAACTTACTTTATAATAATATATATTGTATTTATATTATATAGATACTAAAATATAACCAACAATTAAATAACTAGAGTAGTTATTAATAATGGATTAATAAATAAACCTATTAAATCTAATTAGTTAAAGTGATTATTGATATATAAAGTAGCTAAATCAAAATATGAAATGTTCATATTTTTTACTAGGAATCAGTTATGAGAGAAAAATTAAACAAAGGAAGTTCAAACTAAAGCAAAATATTAACCAAAACAAATAAGAAAATTGGTTAATATTTTGTATACCAACCAGTCCAACCTACTAATAAGTCATACGATTGAGAAGATGACTGAGTGTGGGAATAATAAAGGTACGCATGAGGAGAACATGGGGCATACACTGATTAGCTCTACTGTTGATCCTAACTTAGGTACTTCGTATGCTAAATTATTTACCAAAGAAACGAGTTAAAAAGGGTGAATTTCCGCACTTTAATTACACCAGCGGAAAACGGGACTGATGTGGCTGTCCCGTTGTAGTCTATTAGAGCTATTAGTGAGCGGTTTGTTAATACGACATATGAATTCTTTTTGAGAAAGCGGATGGCCTATCCCGTTGTTGCTTACTATGTTAGGAACACTTGGGGTAAATATGGACTAGTTAAATCAATGCTTAACTCGTCTACCGGGTTATTTTTCTTCCAGTTTAGCTCTATAGATGGTTTGGATGCATTGCTAGAAAATGGTCCATGGTTTATTCACAATAATCTGATTATTCTGAAAAAGTGGAATCCGGATATGAACTTATTAAAATAAGATGTTGGTAATGTTCTGTTTGGGTTAAACTTCATGGTGTCTATGTAACGGCGTTTAGCGAGGATGATTTGAATGTCATTGATATTAAACTTGGTACTCCTTTGATGCTTGACTCTTTTACATCTGACATGTATATTGTAACACCCCGCCTTACTCAGACCACAATATTGTCCGCTTTGCCCGCAGGCTCACGGCTTTGTTTTTGTGGCCCTCGTGTGAGACTTCCCGGTAGGTCACCCATACCAGTACTACTCTCACACGAGCACGCTTAACTGCCAGTTCCTAGGAACCCCACTCGCAGTAGACCACAAAACGCGTTGTGTCATTGTAAGGCGAATGTTATCTTATGAACCCAACATCTCTCCAGGCCACAGCCGATGTGGGATTTGCCTAGGGTGTCACAATCACCCCCCCTTAGGGACTCATCGTCCTCGATGAGGTTTGCCCCACCATCCCGAACGGCTCAGGAGTGGCTCTGATACCACTTGTAACACCCCGCCTTACTCAGACCACAATATTGTCCGCTTTGCCCGCAGGCTCACGGCTTTGTTTTTGTGGCCCTCGTGTGAGACTTCCCGGTAGGTCACCCATACCAGTACTACTCTCACACGAGCACGCTTAACTGCCAGTTCCTAGGAACCCCACTCGCAGTAGACCACAAAACGCGTTGTGTCATTGTAAGGCGAATGTTATCTTATGAACCCAACATCTCTCCAGGCCACAGCCGATGTGGGATTTGCCTAGGGTGTCACATATATGCAATCATGGGACAAGTCAAACTATGCTAGAGAAACGATTGAGCTTCGGGCCAATGTGAAGTTGAAAGATACCATCGTGGTGGCTATGCCTAAACTTGTTGGGAGGGGGTTTCTATACGTGTACTATTCATGTTAGGTATGAGTGGAAACCTCACAAGTGTGTGTGTGTTGCAAGGTTTTTGGTCATGTTTAGGACGAGTGTTCTCAAGAATATAGGCTCGGATGTGACGAAGAACTTGAAGAAGCCTAGGTAAGCTCCTAGAGGTGTTTCAGTTGGTCATAAAGTGGGATTTAAAACAATTAAACACATTTACAGACCTCTTTCTAGAAAGAATAATGCCAACATAAACGGTATTAAGAAGAAAGATGTGAAGTCTAGGAAGGAGGTTAGTAATCCAAACCCATTTGATGTGCTTAATTCTGTTGAAAATGATGTTGACTTCGGTACAAATGGAGGGATTTCAAATTTAGCTAGTAAAAAAGGCAATTCTAGTGGATCTTCGTTCTGAAATGTAGGATCTAGTAGTACTAATACAATACCTATTATTGAAAAACATGATAAGCTTAAAAGACTAATTATTGATGGGAAATTTACACTTGTGGATGGTGAGGGCAAATCTCTAAAAAAGGTTGATTATTCGGGTGATCATGATAGTGAGGATGAAGTTGAACCAGTTGATATTTTGCTGGAATAATAGAGGGAAACTTATGAGAACGCCGATTACGACTACGACCCATATGATGATGATATGTATAAAGGCTAGGAAATTCCTGACAACATTCAATCTATATGATATAATTTGGATATCAAGGTACGAGGTCGTAAAAAGAAATAGATTACTTGAAATTATTGAGTCATTTGTAGTCTAGTCACTTTGTGTACCTTCCTTTAAGAAAGTAGGTTGCATATGTAACGGGCGGAGATGTGAGATTCACCATCATCCATTGTATTTAATTGTTTTTAGAGAATAAATTTACCAGAGAAACTCTTTTACCCAAGTGGTAATAAGACACAAGCTGGATTGACTAGACAAAAGTTAAGTAATTCGAACCAATTGACCCGCTTAATTCGGTTGAGAACGATGATGATATGGGTACGAATGCGGGGAATTCAAAGTTGGCTGAGAAGGGGGAAATTCTGGCGTAGTTTCTTCTGCTCATGGGATTTCATCCGGGGCATTTGGTAGTCGATCCAACTAATACCCCTATGACAGAAAGGATTAATAAACTAGTAAGACAAATGGTGAAGAGAAAACTTATGCTTGTGGATGATGATGGAAGCCACTAAAAAGGTTGATTCTCCGTTCAATGCGAATAGTGATAGTGAAGTAGAAGAGATGTTAAATGAAACTGCAGGTTTAATTGCATCAATGAGTTTCAAGGTTGACAATAATTCTAAAAGTGGTATGGTGTGGAAAATAAAACCATGTATGAACAATGGAGAGAGACTTATGTTGAAGACCCGTACGACGATGATGGTTTTGAGGACGATGGTTTTGAGGACGATGGTTAGTTTGATGCTTATCTGAAGTTTGATAATGCGTTTGATATTAGTCTTCGTGGTCAACCTCGTTAGAGTAAGTAGGTATCATAAGTTTGAAATGTCATTCTTAAGATAGTATAAGTTTTAAGTACGGATGGTGCGTTTGTTTCTTCGCATATGTAACGGTTTGAGATGTGAGACTCGCCCACATCCTTTATACTTAACTGTTTTTTGAAGTAATAAACTTTACCAGGGTTAACATCCTTTAACAAAAAAAACCCAAAGTAACAAATTCTCGTCTTATAACAACAAAAACAATGGCAAGAAGACAAGTTGTTTTATATAAGCCTCATGATCGGTTTATTGGAATCTACCTCGAAAAGGTGTTACATATGAAGCAAACGATAAAAAAGAAATATTAGTTTAGGTTTTTAATTATTGATAGAATGTTTTTTAATTTTAAATAAAATTAGCAGGGTACCCGCGCGTTACAGCGGCGGGTACCCTGTAATTAAAGTTTAGACGTTAACAAAACAAAAAAGAACTGATTAATCGGAGAATAAAAATTTTTATCTCAGTTCGACCTGATTTACCTGTTTTTACCGGTTTCGACCGGTCATCTCTGTTTCATTTTCGGACGAATTTTATTGGCTAGCCAAACCGGTGGCGACTCCGATTTCTGGTTGAACCCGTTGGTCCGGTTCAGTTTTGAAAACCATATGTATCATCAACTTGTTAGCATATAAATTGTTTTATGCTTTGTATGTTTTCTTAGCTTGTACAATGTGTATAATAACATGTATTTTTCATTTTAGGGGTGTTTTTAAAGTAACATTAATTAGTGTATTTAATTAGTTTATACTTGTAACATATGCGTGGAGGAATAAATGTTGTACATTTTGCTTTAATATATGTATTTTTTATTTTAGGAGTGTTTTAAATAGGGTTTAAGCCGTACAATACCAACGAACTTTTACAAATTTATCGATTTGATACGTGATCTATGTTATTTACCTATTAAGGTAAAGTACTTTCATTTTTGTGTCGATTTGCACAGTGTTTAACTGGTTACCGGTTAAAAACTTATAAAACCGGAAAAAACCCTACTTGGCTTATTTAATACTATTGTAAATTGCATGGATCATCCTTCTACTTTTGTATTTGGCATATTTAGTACTTAACTTTACAAAAAAAATTATAAACATTTTTTATAAAATAGGAAAACTTTATAAATATTTTTTGTTCCGTTAAAATTACAAAAAAATTTATACACATTTTTATAAAATTACGAAAATTTTTATACACACGAAAAATTTTATACACACATTTTAAAATTACAAAATTTTTTATAAAATTACGAAAATTTGTATAAAATTATGAAAATTTTTATACAAACATTTTTATAAAATTACAAAAAATTTTATACAAATATTTTTAGAAAAATTACGAAAATTTTTATACACATGATGTGCAGAGATGGTTCATCTTAAAAAGTGTGTATAAAATTTTTTATACAAACATTTGTTATACACACTTTATCATTTTATACGAAAAATTTTATACAAACATTTTTTAAAATGTGTGTATAAAAATTTTCGTAATTTTATAAAAATGTGTGTATAAAAAATTTCGTAATTTTAACGGAGCAAAAACTATTTATAAAGTTTTCCTATTTTAAAAAAAAAAGATACACCCAGCAAAAAATATTTATAAGTGTATTTTCTAAAAAAAAACTCTGTTTATAATTTTTTTTGTCTCAAGTCTAAAGTGACTAAATGATCAAAGTACTAATAAGTAGAAGAGATCGCGACATAACGTACAAAAGTAGAAGGATGATCCATGCAATTTACAAAAGTATTAAATATGCCAGTATCCGGTAAACAAGTTTGATGGTGCAAATTGACACAAAAATGAAAGTACGTTACCTTAATAGGTAAGGGCAAATTGCATAAAAGTGTACTAAACTTATACTCAATTTCAATTTAATGTACTCAAATTTTTTTTCTCAATTTAATGTACCCAGCTTTTTTTTGTTGCAAATAAAGACAATTAAGAGGTTACCAGGTCATCATCAAGTTACCTTTTCTTCAACATGATTTTCCGGCAACCTAGCATTCAGACGACCCACCATCACCACCTCCAAATCGATCACTACCGGCACCACCCAAAGCGATTTCGACCGGTTTCGTCCGTTTTCGACCGATTTCGTCCGTTTTCGACCGATTTCGACCGTTTTCAACAGATTTCAGCCGATTTCGACCGATTTGGAACGTTTTTGACCGTTTTTGACCGATTTCAACCGTTTTCGATCGACTTCAACCGATTTCGACCGATTTTGACCTATTTTCATCGTTTTCGACGGCTTTCAACTGATTTCGACCGTTTTCGACCATTTTAACCGATTTCAACCGATTTCGACTGATTTCGTGCGATTTCGACCGTTTTTAAAAGTTTTCGACCGTTTTCGTTTGTTTTCGACTGATTTCGACTGTTTTTGTCTGATTTTGACTGATTTCCACCGTTTTCATCTGATTTCGACCGATTTTGACCGATTTCCATCGATTTCAACTGTTTTTGACCGTTTTAGTTTGTTTTGTACGTTTTTCTACGCTTCAATACCTTTTTGAACGTTTTCAAAGGTTTTATCCGTTTGTATACTTTTTATAAGAATGTAAAAAGCATATGAAGACGTATAAAATCATACAAAATGTACGAAAACGAAAGCAACGTAGGAAAACAAAGAAAAATGGAGAAGGACGTAAACGAACAAATCGTACAAAAATGGACGAAAACGTACAAAAACATTTCACAACGTTTAAAAATAGACGAAAATGTTCAAGACGTTCAAACAAGCTTGACAACGCCGAAAAACGAATGAAAACTGTCGAAAACGCACAAAAACGAATGAAATCGGTCGAAAAGGTTCCAAAACGGTTGAAACGATCAAAAACGGACATAAAGGTTCGAAAACGATCGAAATCGGTCAAAATCAGTCAAAATCGGTTGAAAATGGTCGAAAACGGTCAAAATCGATTGAAATCTGTCAAAAACGATGAAAATCGGTCGAAAACGGACTAAAGGGGTCGAAAACGGTCTAAAACGTTCAAAAACGGTCGAAAATGGTCGAAATCGGTCGAAATCTATCAAAAACGGTCAAAATCGGTCAAAAACGAAGGAAATCGGTCGAAAACGGACGAAATATGTAAAAAATAGTCGAAATCTGTCGAAATCGGTCGAAAGCGGTCGAAATCGGTTGAAAACGGTCGAAACCGGTCGAAATCATTCGAAAATGGCGGTGGTTGTGGCTTGCCAAAGGCGGTAGTAGTGGAGGTCGCCAGCTGAAAAATCATGGAGAAGAAGGTAACTTGATGGTGACCTGGTAACCTCCTAATTGTCTTCATTTGCAACCAAAAAACAGTTGGGTACATTAAATTGAGAAAAAAAAGTTTAGTACATTATATTGAAATTGAGTGTAAGTTTAGTATACTTTTATGCAATTTGCCCAATAGGTAAATAACAGAGTTCACGTACCAAATCGATAAATTTGTAACAGTTCGTTGGTATTGTACGGCTTAAACCTTTTAAAAATAACATTAATTAGTGTTTTAACTAGTTTATACTTGTAACATATGAATGGAGAAATAAATGTTGCACATTTTGCTTTAATATTTGTATTTGTTAAATAGTTGATTTTGTGGTGAAAGATTGCATTTAAAGATTGTACATTATGCTTTATAATTTGGATTACATAATTTTTTTAAGGTATTGAATGAAGAGAGAATGTTTAATTTGCTTTATTTTAATTTATTTTTTTAATTAAATTTTTTAAAAAGGTAGGTTTATTGGTGATTATAAGAGCATCTCCGATGCTCATAATTTAAAAGACTTTTTTCATTTATTGAATCTCTTTTTTATTAATGTTTGAATATTAAAAAGTCATGTAAAAATGTTGCCTCCAATGCTAACAAGCTTTTACAAAAGATTTTGTATAAAACAACTATATTAATTGATGTGGTTAGAGTGCAAAAGCTTTTAGCAATGACTTGGTAGAAACCAAGTCTTTTACAAAAGTTTTTATAAAAGCTTTTAGTCTCAGTAGCAAAAAGCTTTCAAAAGACTTGGTAAAATAGTAGTAAAAGGTCATGAAATGCTTTGCCATTGGAGTTGCTCTAACACATCTCTAGTAATAGGTTTATGATATGATGAATATAATGCTGATATAAAGTTGGTAACTTTGGTGACCATTGAGCATAGTCTTAAACAAGCATAGTTGCACGCGCGTTGCTGCGGGGCGGTGTTTATTTTATCATAAATGTGGGTGTTTTTTTTAAGCATGATTGCCCGCGCGTTGATGCGGAGCGTTAATTTTTTTTTTTTTTTTTTTTGCGGTTTTATTTTTCCGGTCTCATGTTTAATAGTTTTTTTTATATGGGCTTATGTGTTGGGCCTCATGGCGCGGATATTTTTTGATCAGAATAAATCTGTAATTTTGTAAAAAAAATTTCTATTTTGTGCCGAACAATTTTTTATTTTTATTTTTTAAGTTGCTTACTTAAACACAAAAAAAAAAGTTAAATGGGCCGGCCCAAAATGGCAGCCCAATGGGCCGGTTACTGTAGCTAATGTAGCAAAGTGGTTAAAACGACGTAGTTTTAACCCTTTCATAGTATATGTATATAATGACTAGTTAGTTTAATTTCTTTTTCTTTTTATAAAACTTACGGCCCGTTTGGTTTGTAAGTGGGATTAGATTTGGATTTGGATTTGGATTTGGTTTAGGATTTGGATTTGCTGTAGGTTTAGAAGAGAGAAATTATATATTTTTATATGTATTTAATAATAAAGTTTAATTGAAAAATATTATTTAAATATTAAATTAAATAAGTATGTGAGAGAAAAAAAGTGGTCCCCACAGGTTTAGGGTAAAACCCAACCACTAAGCAAAGATTTAAAAAACCTTTATTTGTGGGTTTTGAAAAAGTCAATTACATCAACCAAACATGTTTTTTTGGACTCTACCCAAAACCCACCCTATAAACCCATCAACCAAATGCACCCTTAGTTACCGTTTTAAAACTAATATATCTAGGTTTTATTTTAGTGATCCAAAGTTACCAGCAACTTTTTGTTGCCAAAGTAAAACCTAAGACCATAAGTGTTATCCATTGTATTCGGTAATATTGAATATACGTTTTATTTCAATCAAAATAAGTATTTTTTGATAAGTGAATTTTTCTTATATATCCTGTTGGTGATTATAGTGTCATCAACTATTTTAGGTAATTGTGATTTATTAAAGACCGATGAGATTTCATATTCGGTTCGGATACGAGTTAGAGAAGTGTGGAGTGCATACTCGTTGAGCTAATATGAACTCGACCATGACAAAGATGCAGGGGTCAAGGGGGCCGCGCCCCCTTGCGGGGTCAAGGGGCAGAGCCCCTTGCTGGGGTGCCGCTAAAACGAATTTTCATGAAT
>BQNB010101243.1:0-24516 GCA_026074375.1 Tanacetum coccineum | reverse complement strand
GCATTCTCGGAATCGAAATGCATCTTGTTCTATGATCCCTAACAGTTATGGAAATAACGAAAGTCGAAATAATCTCAAAAAAAAATTGGAAATTTTTTAGAAAAATAGGGAAAATGGGTGTTTTATAACTTGTGATTTCTTATCTCTCTCAACAAAAATCTTTGCTACTTTTCAAAAGTTTAGTTTGGGGAAGTTTTGAGGTATTTGGTTATAAGGCATATAATATTGCGTGAGGACACGCAATCGCTTAGTTTGGGGAATTTTGATATGTGTGAAAACACATATCCGTTTTATATCAAAATAAACCCTAAAAAGACAAAATTAAAATGCTTGAATATTGCTTGTTTTGTCTTTGTGATTGTGTAGGTGCGGATATTGCAAAAACTCACAAGAAAACGGTCAAAAACCGGACAAACATGGACACGGGAACGGAAGAGCACGCAAAGAGTCAACCCTTGGTCAAAGTCACAACAAGACAAAAATCCCAAAGTTTCCAATCCAGTCCCTCATAATTCACCAAAATTACAAAAATAATCCCTAAAAACCTAACGGTGTTAACTCTTATAACTAAAAGAGTTAACACCCGTTACATTCTTTTTTATAACAAAACACAAATCCAAGCCCAAAACCCACAATACCCGGCCCCATCCTTTTTATAAAAAAAACCCGAAGTCAAAGCCCAAATATAAGCCAATCAAACCCCCAACCCTTATAAGTTAAAAAAAGCGGGAAAATCCGTTTTTACTGTAGATCATCTTCGACCTTTTCACCCAGGGTCAATTCAAAGGGCATTTCACAATTGAGGGCTAAGATGGGTAATTAAGGTGACAAAGAACACGTGGGCAAAGTAATACATCATCAAAGCTCTCCTATTGGTCAAACCCAAGAAAGAATGACACGGTGCAAGCAAAAGAAACACAAGGAATGAAGCATTTTACACTTGATACACTCTCAAAAGAAGCACAAGCTGTCTCAATCACGGATTGCCAAGCTGGTAATCCGTGTAAGATATGATGTGATCCAACGGCTAAGATTGCTCTTCCAATCATTGAGAGAATGTACGGATAGGATTGAGAGGAGCGTGTAACAAACCTGCTCCTAGAAGCTTCTCATTCGGGCTATAAAAAGACCTTCATCCTCACAGACATGATATCTTTTTTAGCATAATTTTTAGTTTAAAAAATAAATTTTGTAATTTTTAGTTTAAAAAATAAATTTTGTAATTTTTAGTGGAAATCGGGGGTGAGCAAGGCTCGAACCCCTGACCTCAACACCTCAACCCTTTTATAAACACACACACCACACTCCCTACCTTTGTGCCCTTGGGTCTTTTTCATAAGACTCTTGCACATTTTATTCTTTATACTCATTTAGCTTTATAAGCCTTATAAGCTGTTTTAGCTTATTTCGCGGCTTATTTAATAAGCTGTGATCTCGAGCTTATTTTTTCTAGGTTTTAATTAGTATAAGCTAATTTCTATAATTTTTCTAGAATTTTTATAGTTCATTTAGTATTTTTAAACATTTATTTTCATTAAAAACTTTAAAAAATCATAAAAAATAGAAAAATAATCAAAAAAATATAAAATCTTTTTAGGAAATTTTCTTAGAACTAGAAAAATTAGTTTGACATCTTAGGTTTAGTTTTGACAATTTTAAGCTTTTAGGGCCGTTTTCGAATTCCAGTTATTCGTTTTTGTGATTTTCTTCAAATTTTTTCGAGTTAAGTTTTCAAATTTTGCAAATCCTTTTAATTTTTACTCATAGAATTAAGATATTAATTCAAATTCCTAGGTTAAGGTGCTAATTACGGTTATTTTTTCCATTTTATCCGTTTTTCGTCCGTAAGTTTAGTTATTTTACTTGCATTTAATGTTTTAATTAGTTTTTAAGTCATAGAAAATCATCAAAAAGTTGAAAATCATTCATAACATTGTCCCAAACCTGAATCTGAGGGTATCAATTCACATTTCTTATGGGAACATACGACCCGGTAATCACTACCGGTTTAACGTATTATATATATATTTTTGTGTTTAAATTGCATTTAATCTTTGTCCCCAAGGATTATTTGTAAATTTCTATAAATACTTTGATATATTATATATACGTAAAATTACACGAATCAAACTCTTTATATAGTGAGTCTAAGACTTACAAAGGAAGATAAACATTAGACAACTAAATCTTTTAAACATTAAGGAATATCTTCTGTTATCTTTATCTTCTTAAGGAGATCTTCTAGTATCTTTTGATATCTTTGACCAAATCTTCCATAATTCTCCACCAGCTTGTAGAATTCTTTAATGACGATTTTGATCCTTTTGTTTCATTACTTGTTTCTTTTGTCTCATCAAATCTATAATTCCCAACAATCTTCCCCTATTTGATGATGACAAAACAAACATGTTCTTGTACCGAACTTCATCATAAAGCCAAAATAAAATCAAAGCTTCCCCTGAAGTTGAGATCAAGGATCTCCTTGAATAAAAAAAACTTCCCCTTAAGTAGATTTCCTTTGTACCATGCCATGTCACCACACATAATAAGCTGCAAATCATATCTCTGTAATCTTCTTCCCCTTTTTGTCATAATCTAATAGGGGTCTTGTGAAGATAAGCAACTTGAATCTTTACAACTACAAATCATATACTACACTACTAATCCAAGCCTTCTAACTCCTCAAACAATGGGGCATCAGGAGATTCCCTAACCTCATTAGAAGTATCTTCATTGATACTCTTACTTGTCTTAGGTCCATAGCCTTCAAACTCAGGCTGTTGGAACTCCTCTAAACAAGAGTTAGACAAATCAAGGCTTGGGGGTAAAAATAACCCTGTAGAGGGAGGTGGAACAACATTATAGCTTACAAACCTTACCCTCTTTCTAAACTATTATAATAGTTTGTTGATTCTGAGCCGGTAGATGACATCTTAAAGATCCTCCTGATCTGTTTGGTGACGAGCTTGAATTTTCTCAATGATTTGTTCAAGATAGGAAATTCTGTAGTAAGCAAAGGCAATCTTATCCTTTTTCCCTAACTACTTCTTTTGAAGTCTGATAATCTGAGTATGGATTTTCTTAAGTTCGGTCTTTGGTTCGTCACTGTTAATACGTCCTTCTTCCATTTTCTCAATGTGGTGAAGAGAGAGTTCATCTAAGTAGTTCAAAATATCTTCAACTTGTTTCTCATGATGTTTCAGATACATCTTATTTGAACATTTTCCTATTTCAAATACTTGAGGTGGGGTAGGAGTATAAACTGAGAAGGATGGTGATACCAAATTACAAGTTTGATTCCGAGATGAATTAGATAACGTAGTTGAGGAAGAAGATGAGGAACAGATTTGCTTCTTAGGAGGTAATAGTTCTTCAAGAACAAAGAAATATCGATGATCAAATAGTAGTGATGGTGGTAATACTGGAGATGGAGTTAAAATAGTTGGTGGAGTAATAGGATCTAGTGATGAAATAGGTAATTCCTTAGCATAAAATGCTTGTACGTCCTTCAAACAAGGATTATTGTAGAGAGATGAGAATACTGGTGGGATTATATTAGAGTTTTCCGAAGAGTTAAAAGAAATGCTTCCTGATGAAGCTGGGAAGTAATTCGATGAGACCAAAGTATAGTTAAGAATATTCATAGAGGAAAAAGTATCCTTAATATCGAAAGTAGAGCGATTGGGAGAAGACATCGTTCTGATAACAACCTAGTTTGTAAATAACATAAGTTATTTATGTAATAGTATAATAGATATGTATATTTACATACTTGTTCCGGAATGTAGTGGCACGGAGGACTTTGATGGCTGAAAAATGAAATGTGGTTATAGTTAAGGTTTTGACCTTGTTCTCTATAACCATGGCGCTGATACCAATCTGTAACACCCCCATTTTTACAATATAGCAGCGGAAGCTAATCTGGGGTATTACTTCATGGATACAACAATCATAATCATAGAAAACAACTTTAAAAGAGACGTTGTTGGAAAAATTTAGTTATCATTCATTATAATCAGAGTTTTTACAAAATGCAGGTCCCAAAATCTAAAACATCATGTTTGAATGATAACAGTTCAGCCATCTTCGAGTCCATGCCACTCCGTGCCGCAACTTGCTTAATTACCTGAGATAAACATGCTAAAAAGGGTCAACACAAAGGTTGAGTGAAATTCATAGGTTTGAAATGTAATAGTTAAATACAAGTTATCATAATTGGAAATGTTGGTATTGCAGGAATAATCGTTATGAAGAACATTATTGTCATAGTGAACAGTATTATCACCCTAAACTCATGAATCACATAAAGAGATAAAGAGATATTAAAGAGATATTGGGAGATACTACCCAAAGAGATATTGGGAGATATTACCCAAAGAGATACTGGGAGATATTACCCAAAGAGATACTGGGAGATATTACCCAAAGAGATACTAAAGAGATATTGGGAGATACTACCCAAATAGATATTTCCATGTACCTAGGCAATAATATATCAGGATAGCATATAGTTTAGCATAACACTTGCATTCATGATTTTATAGTAGGTGTCACGGGTTTATAAGATATGTGAGATTATGAATTCATTAAGTCTTTGAAAAGTAATCACATTGTTATAAGATAAATGAGTATGTAAAAGAGTTTGTAACAAGCATGTATCCCCCTCGCGGGTTTATAAAACATGTAAATAAGTAAAGGCGAGGTTATGAACTTCACCTGATATGTAGATGTAATAAATATTCTGAAATGAAAGCTGACGACCTTATCACAATCTTAACCGGGGAAGGTTGATATAGTAAAATGATAGTAAACAGCCACGTCACGCAACCTGAGTAAATATGTTGAGTCTTAGGAAGATTGTACTCTAGAACTTTAGTTTTAAGAGTTATGAGTTTGATTGAAGAGTTTGGAATTATTGTATCACCGTTCGGGCCATCATAATTCAGAAGTCATTCAGTAAACGTTTGAGGAGCTAGGGCACTTTAAATCGTAAACCCAACAACTCAGTCAGAACGTAATACCAAGATGAAACCTCTTAATATGAAGCTCCCTAGTATTGTGGTACAATATAACTTCCGGATGATCGGTTTTAAGCGTTTTATTCAATATCTGGAAATGTTAAGCACGAGAAGCGTTAATTAAAGTTATGTCTTGTAAGGTTTTAAACACGATTTTTTACTTTTTCAAAATGTTACATTTTAGACCCTAGGGTTTGAAAATTTTCAAATAGGCCCTTGGAGTTTGCATTTTTATGACTTTGGTCCTTCAACTTTAAAAGATATATCAAGTAAACCTTGGAATTTGAAAAGTGACATAATAGACCCCTATAGTTATAACTTTGATAAAATTACACTTTTAGCCCTTTTAGTTATGAGTTTTCGAAAGTTATGATATATACCCCTTGCATGGATTATAATTACAAAATATGTCCAAATTGCCATGCAAGCTTATTTTAACATTTCATTAGACATTTATAAGTTATAATAAACTAAAATATGAAGATTTAATGCAACACAAGTTTAAAATAATGATTCGTTAAGCTAGAAAGCAAAACGGGTCAAATTAGGGTTTGAAAACGTAAACGTGCGGGTTTTAAGTTCAAATTCCTTCATAAATCAATAAAGTGGCTATTTTAACTTTATTTAAGCATGTTAGGATAGATTATAACAATATTTAATCATTATAACATTTAGTTTTAAGAAAAACACGAAATTAGGGTTTCGGGTGTACGGTTTTAGATCAAAATGGAAATTGAGCATGAATTGGGTTATGAAACTTTAACAAGAGTATATTTAGGATCATATGAACATTATAAGGGTGTATTAGCAGAAGTAGAACATTCAAAACCTGGGTTTGAGCTTCAATGATCAAAAATGGTGGAAATGGGTCATTTCGGGTAGTATCAAAAATGGTGGAAATGGGTTGTTCCAGGGGCTTCAAATCTTCAAAGCTTTGCTTCTTAGGCTTCTTTAATGATCCTAGGATCATAAGGGAGCAAAGTATTGCTACCTATAATGGGTATGAGATAAGAGAGTGGGGGATGAGAATGAATGAAGTTCTATGGTCCTATTTATACTAGAATTCAAGGGAGGTGAGTAAGCAAGGCTTAGTTTTTGATCTTGACACATATGAGGTCTAGTAGCAGATGTGTAAAAGCTATAAATTCAGGTGTGGAGGTCTATGAAAGTAGAGTGAAGTGTTGGATGGCCTTGGTGCTTGCCGCGGCTAAAAAGAAGAAAAAGAAGGTGATGTGGCCTTTCTTGGAGACTAAGGAAGCAAGAAATATCTTGTAGAACCTAAATAATCTACTTGAGATCACATGTGCATGGTTGTTTTGCAAGAACAAGGGCTTGAAATGGGTAAGAATTGCAAAAAGGGGGTCGCGGGTTCATTTGAGGGAACTAGTGCTCGAATTGTGATTTTTGGCTTATATTTCGAGTGTAATGATCAAGTAATGATTGAAACATATTGTCGTGGTTTGTATTAAGGATAATCAATGGAAATTAGAAAGTGGTTTGGGTTAAAACGGGTTAAAATGATGAAATAAGGTCGTGGGTTCCATTTGGTACGGTTTAGGGTTTCCTTGATTTTCGTTGTTTATAATTTGTATGATTTTGTTTAGGAATGATGGAATACAGATCCTAGGGATTATATAAAGGATTATCAATGAAGTTTGATCATTGGTTTAAGTTAAAATAGGTCGAAATTGGTAGAATAAGCCATGGCTTGGAATTAGGGCTCATATATTACTTTTAGGGTTTTCTAACTTTGTAATTCTTGTACATTCTTGAAGCAATGATAGATAATGATGGATAATGGTTTTTAAACTTATTTTATGAGTTTACAATGACTCTTTGTTGCTTACTTGAGAATGAAATGGTTAGAAAATAGGTATACAGGTCAAAATCACAATTAGGGTACAATTAGGGTTTTCTGGATTTATTTCTTGTGTGATTGAAGTAGAATGATGAAATGATGATGGAATATGATTGAGAATGTTGTAATTTATGTTATTATAACTTATTTAAGTATTGATTGAGGTTTAGAACGGATAAAAATCGATAAACGGGTCATGGTTTAGGAATTAGCTCGGTTTTAGGGTTTAAGGTTTTGAATTAGGGTTTTGAGTATAAAAATAGATATGAAAGCTTATAAATGGATTAATTAGGGTTTAAATAATGTATAATGAGTGTAATAGCTTGTACACAAGTGGCGGTGAAGAAACTAGAATGAAAACGGAGGTAAAACAGCTATTTTGGATGTCATGCTTAATGACTTGTACATTGTGCTTTGAAAACTTGTACTTTGATTTAAAGAGATTTTATATTTCATATGAGATGTTATATTACTTGTACATATGCTTTAGTATCTTGTGCATTCACTTTAGATGTTAATCTTTCATGGAATTAGGGTTTAGAGGTATACGATAACGGTTTAAAGCCCGTTTAGATATAACGTTGCTAAAAGTACATTATAGGAATAATGTACCTTGTAATAAAGAATATGATGATATTGACTTGACATGTTATGATGTTTGCTTGACATATATGAAGATAGGATTGTCATAGATAGGTTGCGTGAGCTCGTCTACTTTAGTTATGCAAGTTATATGACATACTGAGATATCGACAATACAAGTAATGTAATAAAGCGAAAAATTTCCCCGTACAATTGTGATAATAGTAAAATAGCTTTTGCATTTGATGAAAATTCTTGGGTTGTTATAGTCTCCACCCCCCTTACATTAAATCTCTCCGAGATTTAATTGAAAGTCTATAGTGGTATTGTTATAGAGAAAGGTTATTGGGTATGAATTTAGTTAATCAAGGTTACAAGTTCACGTGTATGATGCAATTTTATTATGTTGACACCATAATTATAATTACCTCCTTCTCACGTCTACTTATTTTCAACGGCTTTACCTCTTGGTGACAGTCAATCGAATATCTCTAGATTCTGGTAGAATTTGGGTGGATGGAATACGGTTGCGCTACTCAGACCGTAAGGGAATCATTATTCATTACCTTTAAAAGTTACATTCGAATAAGAAACGCGTATCACAAGTCTTGTCAAATTTTCATACCTAGTGGTATGAAATCATTTGACATGGTTGATTCTTGTATGTTTCCTTGTTATTACGTTGCAAAATATAACAGAAATTTTAGAATATGGCGATCATTAGGATGCACTGTTTAGTGATGTCAGATACGATTGTAAAGAGAGTTGCTAACCTGTGGAGATACGATTTTGAAATGATACTGTAATGAAGGTAATAATGATAATGATTAAGGATTTTTTTTTTGTACAAACGGATTGAAAGAAACTTGTTTGTACATATGTTATATACTTAAGCCTACTTATTTATAATTATTCACTTACAAAAAGAAGCGTTCAACTCCTTGTAACTGAGAATTTATAAATTCATAGTTCAGAGATTTATAATTTCCTTATTCAAATGAAGAAGTATTCTAATTCATTTCAATAAGATGATCATAAATCGTCTTACCTAAGCATAAAAACATGATATGGTAATGTGTAGAAATGATATAATCGTGAATGGTTAGACAATTTTGAGATGTTGATTGTACTGATGCCCATATAATCGAGGATGAAAATTTATGTTACAAAGGTATGAGGAGAGTATTCAGAGTTTGAACATAATAGGATTAATGGAATTGACAAATGATGACAAGTTTTGATACCATTGGATAACATGATGTAACCGAATCATCACTTTATTATTTCATGGATAACTTTACATATGAACTTTAAAAGAGTTGATACTTATGTTGCGTATCTTGTAGTAGGATAAAAATAACAAATGACAAAGATTGTAGCTTGATGATCGGAGTTTTCAGATTGAAGAAGATTCTGATGAACTTGAATATCCTCAAGAGTATTGTTTTCAAGCGGTGATCTTTTGTCTCTGCAGTTTTCTGTCAGCATTGGACCCACTTTGTCACCAAACACACCCTTCTGCTTCTTTTTTCTTGACATGTTCGGACACTTAAACCGTGCAATCTCCTGTGTGTTGCCAGGTGCATTTTTCGTTACACAAAGGAAGGTTTCCATGGTATCTTTTGGGAGGATAAGTCCTAACAGGTTCTTGTCTTCTATTCTGCTGGTGGTGGTAATCATCGTTACGGTTGTGATTGTTGTGGTTATTTTGGTAGTTGTCATTTTTGCGATTGTTGAAGTGGTTATTGTTGTTGTGATATTTGGGGTAGTTGTTGTTGTTGTCCATGGTGTTTCTCTTATCTTCTAATTTTTGTTTATGATCATTGGTTTCTTGCACAGAATCGCGTTTTATTATCTGATCCATTAACCTCTGGAATATGTTGATGGCTTCCTCCAAAGTTTGAGGTTTCGAGGCAGTTAACGTTCCTTTAATGAGTGCGCGGTAGACCTCGATAAAAGCTTCAAGGTTTCTCATTGTTTTGCACATTGTTTGGGACACAGGTGGTAATTCTTGGAAATCTTAATAACATAGGGTTTAAGATCATTTCCCTTTACACTAGATTGTAAAGTCTCTTTCCATTTTTGATCTCAGTCCGGCGGGGGGACAATATTGTTTGTCAAAGCCTTTTTTACTCAGTCTAGGTGGTTCGACAATTAGCCTTGATCTTTCCATAGGTTGCGGCTATGCATTTCCACCAGGATAAGGGCATCGTCAGTTAAAGTACAGTGTAGCAATGTTACTTTAATATTCCAACAGCACATTTGCTTTGAGAGAATATTGATTCGGTTCATTCAAAACCAGCGACATAAGGCATACTGCTCCTTCCTGTACCCATTAAAGCGAATAGTGTTGGACAGCTGATAAATCCTTTGTAGTTCCCGTTTTCACTGTAGGAGTTCCAGTAAGATTACTAGCACTTGCCATGGCCAGCATTGTGATTCCAGGGCTGCCTGTTAAAATCAGCAGTGTCGGTTGTCGAGAGGCATCCCAAAGTTATGGCTGGTGTTTCGGATGTTGACATCCTTTTGGGAGGCATCCTATCAACATAAGATAACACGTAATAAGAATGACATCCTAAGTTATAAAAGAGAATGCGATGCTTAAAATGCTTAAAGAGAAATGCTTATTTTTAAATTTTAAGCACTTAGGGGTTATGGTATGATTCATGAAGACGGAGATAATGATGCAAAAGATGGTTGAATGATGAATGGTGATGATGATTGATGAGATGAATAAAGTGGTATTTAAGAAACAACAAGGTGGATAACGGGATTACCTTTATAAATAACTTGCCTTTTTACTATACATAGTCAAGATTTGACAAGCGTTTTTTCTTTATCACGCATCTATGGCTTAGGATAAAGCTATAGATCTGTTTAAGAGTTTGATGATTTTGGCTGGTGATGAACATCCATAAAGATCTTCTGATTTGTTTGGTGACGAGCTTGGGATTTCTTCAATGATTCAGTAAGATTGGAAATTCTGTAGTGAGCAAAGGCAATCTTATCCTTTTGCCCTAACCGCTTCTTTTGAAGTTTGATAATCTGAGTACGGATTTCCTTGAGTTCAGTCTTCAGTTCGTTACCATTTATACGTCCTTCTTCCATTCTCTCAATGCGGTGAAGATAGAGTTCGTCTAAATAATTCAAGATATTTCCTTTTTCGACTTGTTCTTATGATGTTCGATACATCTTTATCTGAACACATTTTTTTTATTTCAAATACCTGAGGAGGGGTAGGAGTATAAAGATGGTGATACCAAATCACAGGTTTGATTCCGAGATGAATTAGATAACGTAGTTGAGGAAGAAGATGGGGAATGGATTTGCTTCTTAGGTGGTAATAGTTCTTCAGGAACAAAGAAATATCGAGGATCAAATAGTAATGATGGTGGTAATACCGGAGATGGAGTCAAAATAGCTGGTGGAGTAATAGGATCTGGTGATGAAATAGGGGATTCCTTAGCATAAAATGCTTGTACGTCCTTTAAATATGGATTATTGTAGAAAGATGAGAATACTGGTGGGATCATATTATCTGTAGAGTTTTTTGAAGGGTTAAAAGAAATGATTCCTGATGAAGCTGGGAAGTAATTTGATGAGACTGAAGTATAGTTAAGAATATACATAGAGGAAAAAGCATCCTTAATATCGGAAGTAGAGCGATTGGGAGAAGACATCGTTCTGATAACAACCCAGTTTGTAAATAACATAAGTTATTTATGTAATAGTATAATAGATATGTATCTTTACGTACTTGTTCCGGAATGTAGTGGCACGGAGGACCTTGATGGTTGAAAAATGAAATGTTGTTATATTTAAGGTTTTGACCTTATTCTCTATAACCATGGCGCTGATACCAATCTGTAACACCCCCATTTTTACAAAATAGCAGCGGAAGCTAATCTGGGGTATTACTTCATGGATACAACAATCATAATCATAGAAAACAACTTTAAAAGAGACGTTGTTGAAAAATTTTAGTTATCATTCATTATAATCAGAGTTTTTACAAAATGCAGGTCCTAAAATCTAAAACATCATGTTTGAATGATAACAGTTCAGCCATCTTCGAGTCCATGCCACTCCGTGCCGCAACTTGCTCAATTACCTGAGATAAACATGCTAAAAAGTCAACACAAAGGTTGAGTGAAATTCATAGGTTTGAAATGTAATAGTTAAATACAAGTTATCATAATTGGAAATGTTGGTATTGCAGGAATAATTATCATGAAGAACATTATTGTCATAGTGAACAGTATTATCACCCCAAACTCATGAATCACATAAAGAGGTAATAAAGATATTAAAGAGATATTGGGAGATACTACCCAAAGAGATATTGGGAGATATTACCCAAAGAGATATTGAGGCACACAAACTGACTAGTGTATATATATACCCAAATTGATGTGATATATATATATATAGAGATAATGGCCCTCGGTGTAGGTAATTGCCATATACCTATGAAATTCAAATATAGTATGTTTGGTTACATATCTGGCTAACACAAACAGGATTCGTCATCTGATAGATCTATCACAATATTGCTCGTTCACCAGTAACGTGATTAATGGGTGGTCATGATAATGAGAGACTTTTGGCATATAGTAACTTAGACATTAATTGTAATGGTATATCAGGTTAGCTTATAGTCTAGAAAAACACTTATATTCGTAATTTATAGCATGTATCCCCCTCACGGGTTTATGAAACATTAAAGAGATTAAAAAGTGAGGCTATGAACTCACTAAGTCTTTGAAAAGTAATAACATTGTTATAAGATAAATGAGTATGTAAAAGAGTTTAAGCATGTATCCCCCTCGCGGGTTTATGAAAACATTAAAGAGATTGAAAAGCGAGGCTATGAACTCACCTTAACAGGGAAATCTGATTAACGGCAAAAGTATATCAAAGGAAAGGCGTCTGTATGGTAGTACGACGTTATCTACTCGGGCGGAAAGTATATCAACTTGAAAGAAAGCAGCTTCGTCACGTAACCTGGGATAATATGTCGAGTCTTAGGAAGATTGTACTCTAGAACTTTGATTCTAAGAGTTTAATATTGTTATAAGTTTGATTGGAGAGTTTGGAATTATTGTATCACCGTTCGGGCCATCATAATTCAGAGGTCATTCAGTAAACGTTTGAGGAGCTAGGGCACTTTAAATCGTAAACCCAACAACTCAGTCAGAACGTAATACCAAGATGAAACCTCTTAATATGAAGCTCCCTAGTATTGTGATACGATATAATCGATTTTAAGCGTTTAGATCAATATCTGGAAATGATAAACACGACAAGCGTTAATTAAAATTATGTCTTATAATGTTTTGAACATGTTTTTATACTTTTTCAAAATGTTACATTTTCAACCCTTGAGAATGAAAAATGGCAAAATATACCCTTGGAGTTTGCACTTTTACGAGTTTGGTCCTTCAAGTTTAAAAGATATACAAAGTAAACCTTGCACTTTGGAAAGTAACATAATAGACCCCTGTAGTTATAACTTTAGAAATATGGCAAAAATAGTCCTTGTACATATAAGTTTTCAAAAGTTACGGTATATACCCTTTGCATGTAAATGATTTACAAAACAAGTCCAAAATCCATAATAATGATATTTTTCAATATGAAAAGTAATTTACAGGTTATATCTTATTAATATAAGCTAAAATATGAAGATTTAACATAATGACAGCTTAAAATAACGATTCGTTAAGCTAGGAAGCAAAACGGGTCATATTAGGGTTTTAAAACGTAAACGCGTGGGTTTTAAGTTCAAATTCCTTCAAGACTTGATAAAGTTGTTATATTAACATTAGTTAAGCATGTTAGAATAGATTATAACAATAGTTAATCATTATAACATTTAGTTTTAAGAAAAACATAAAATTAGGGTTTCGGGTGTACGATTTTGGATCAAAATGGAAAATGAGTATGAATTGAGTTATAAAACTTTAACAAGAGTATATTTAGTATCATATGAACATTATAAGAGTGTAGGAGCAGGTATGAAGATCATATAACCTAGATTTGAGCTTATAGCTTGAAAATGAGTCAAAATCGGGACTTTTAGCTTCGTACGCCTAGAATAACGACTCCCGAGATCCTTTTCTTGGTTTCTTTTGCTTCACTTCTATTCTTGAGACTTATTAGTACCTCTTAGGATCTTCTTAGAGAAAATTATTGCTGCTATTAAGGGTTATAGAGGAGGAAGTGGGGGATGAGTTCAAATGAAGAGTTTATGGCTCTCTTTATACTCGAAATGAGCTTGGAGGACAAGGGAGGTTTTGTGATCAGGTGAGGACATGTATGAAGTCTAGAGGATGATAAGGAGAGGCTATGAGATGAGTTTTATAAGCTAAAAACTAGCTTTGAGGTGTTGGCTTGCCCTTTTGATGCCGCGGCTAAAGAAAGAAAGAAAAGAGACCATGTGGGGTGATGTGGGCTCATTTTATACCAAGAAATCCTAGATAATTAGAGAGGTGCTTGTCTGGCAGCTTAGGATAGTGGGTGTGTGCTTGTCCATTGGAGGTGCTTGTTTGCAAAAAGATTAGTTTAAACAGGTCAATATGAAAGAAACTAGGTTTACGGGTTCAATAGGGCTCATTTCGGGATTTCAAGCTTGGATTTCGAAGTACTATGATTAGTAGTGATAGAATTAATGTTCACAAACTTGTATAAAGGATTAATAACCAAAATTGATAGGTGTTTTCGGGTTTAAAGGGCGAAAAAAATGATAAACGTGTTCAAAAGTTCAAATTTAGTCACAATTAGGGTTTCTTTTGGATTTTATTTGCATAAGTTGAGTAAAAAGATGAAAAGATGATAGAGATATGATTGATAAAGTTGTGTAAAAAAATTTAAGTTATGTATAAACTTATTGATGCTGGTTTGGGTTTACAATAGAGTAAAAAAAACGAAAGAAACCGGGTCAAGGTTTCGAACTAGCTCGGATTTAGGGTTTAGGGTTTTGATTAGGTTTTTGAGTTGTTAAAAAGATATATGAAAGCTTAATGAATAGAATAATTAGGGTTTAACAACTTGTATATTGAGTGTAGTATCTTGTATGAAAGTGGTGGTGAAGAAAATAGAATGAAAACGAGTAAAACGGCTAGTTTGGGATTCCTGCTTATGACTTTACATTGAGCTTTTAAAAGATTTTAACCTTGACATTGAGAGATTTTATATTTCAAGATGAGTATTTTATATTGTTTGTAAACATATGCAATAAGTAGCTCTGTGCTTTCACTTTAGATGCTAATCATTCAGGAATTATGGTTTAGAGGCTATTAACGATTAACGGCTTAAAAGCCTGTTTCGATATACTGTTGCAAATGGTACAATTAATATAAGTAATTTCTTATTAAAAATTATATTAATTGGATATTTGACATGACATAATTATGATATTTTCATGACATATGAAAAGATAGGATTTGCCATAGGTAAGGTTGCGTGAGCTCGTAACATTTAAGTTATGTAGTTACCTTGCAAAATGAGATATATGGCAAAGCAAGTAATTAATAAAAAGCGAAAAATTACCCTGAAAAATGTGGTTCATATAGGATTATAAAGATAGTACATTGCATCTAACTTTAATATATGGATAATATACATTGATGAAAATATGATGGTTGTTAAATCATGCATAATAATCGAGCAAACCGCAGTCCACGAAATTTTTGGTGTTTGCGCCCTTAATACAACAATTTAACATTCTGAACAGGACATATATAATTAGAAAAAGAAGTTGAATAAAACACCAATGAAAATTCTTAGGGGCAAAAGGCTATCCTAGGTTAATTTAGAGTTTTTGGTTATAGATGTCGAATAGGAACCATCACCCCATACGAGTCCAAGTCTTACAATGGAATCTTTTTAGGATACTCCCAAACCTCAAAAGGGTACATAATATTTAACAAAGAAACATTGAAAATTATGGAATCATCTAACGTAATCTTTGATGAAAACATGCCAAAGGCACCTATAATGAAGGAAAGTGAAGAAAATCAAACACAAACTTTTGAGGTAAGAAAACATAAAAGAAGTAATTAAGCATCCAATAGATCGAGTCATAGGTGATATAAATCAAAGAACACTTAGGTCACAAATTCAAAATAATTTCTTTGCTTTCCAAAGTCTCCCTCCCTAGAACCTAAGATTCATAGAAAGAGCAAATAATACGAAATGTTAGATATGGCCATGCATCATGAACAAAACAACTTGCACAAAATAACGATTTAGGAATAGTTCCATACCACCTAGGAGGGTCAACCAAAATTAGTTAAAATGGTCATTTAAAAATACGAGTAGATGTAATGGAATAGTTAGTAAAAACCAAGCAAGGTTAATAACTTGTTGAGCCTAATCAACTAAATGAACGAAAAGTTCTCAGACACAGCATAAACACCTTATTTTTCCCCAGTTGCATAACTTTAGACTTTACGTATACTGCGCAATCACGCTTACTCATGCAGTGGGATGTTTAAACTACAAAAAATCGATGTTAAAAGCACTTTTAATCGAGTCATTGAAAAAGAGGTTTTTGTCACACAACCACATGGTTTTATAGATTTTCAAAAACCTAACTATGTATTCAAAATGAATAAGGCTTTGCATGGACTTGCTCTTAAGAATGAATCTTGGCATAATAGTGTTATATCATACCTAATCGATCAAAACTATGTGTTAGGAGAGAAAAACAAATTAATACTTCTAAAGAAAAGAAAACAACGATCAATAATCATGTCCACATATTTTGAAAATATATTATATTTGGGATCAACAGTGTACAAATCTATGTAGATGAGATTTTAGAAAGCATGCATGAAAA
Source organism: Tanacetum coccineum (assembly GCA_026074375.1). NCBI lineage: Eukaryota > Viridiplantae > Streptophyta > Magnoliopsida > Asterales > Asteraceae > Tanacetum > Tanacetum coccineum. The sequence goes on along the minus strand of BQNB010101243.1, from coordinate 8,216 downwards.
ATTTAAAATGACTAAATTAAGAGATAAACAGTCTATTCTAAACATGTACAAATCACACACTGTTGACAATGACAAAATTCATATCAGAATCAAAATAATTAATAAGTTGTCTCAAGAAATTTGATATTGAAAATCTAAATCCATTAAGGAACGTCCAATGTTCAACATGAATTTAAATACTTACCTTAGATAAGGCAGAGAGTTTATTTGGTTGAAATAGCATATAATATTAGAATGTATGAAAAGGGAGTTCTTCTATACTTATTAGAATATTGACCCCGACATCATGTTTAGTGGTATCTTTGTGTGTACATTCCAAGACAAACCCCAAGGAATCTCACATGGACGCCATTTAAGATTATGTAAGATAACATAAGAAGCACTAATATTTAATCGCTTGGTACCAATTGGCCATCATTATTGAAGATTTGTCAATGCCTGACTCCAGATCATGGCAGGAAGATTACATCAACAGAAAAAGCACAAGTGGATTTTTCCCACCTAGATGGAGGATTGACAAACATAAGGGTATGTAAAATAAACAAACGGATTCTAGCTAAATCCACACTGAAGCCGAATATGTTCCACTAGAAAAGGCCTGTCTACAAGATTTATATGGATGAATCAAGCCATGAAAGACAACGACATTTACTGTGAAACGCTACATTGTACTTTTTATAACAAAAGGTGCAATAAACCTAAAGCAAGAATCCCGTTCACTACACACCATAAACAAAAACACTTTCAAAAGTTAAATTCGTCATCACTCCCCTCATACGAGATAATGTTCAAAAGGAAAATATTCTAATGGAGAAAGTCTCTTCGGAAGATAACATCGCCGACATCCTCACCAAGCCTCTGAAACATGAAACCTTTAATTATCTTAGATTAGCGCTCGGAATGTTAGTACATGAAGAATAAAGCATTTATTCAAAACTCAATTTGTTTCTAAATTAAGTTATTACTTATTATAAGTATGACTTAAATCTTATATTACAAATTTAATTTGTAATTAAAATCTCTAAACCAATTAATAAGAATTAGTTCTTTATTAACCATGCAACATTTCCATGCAAAATTCATTTTCATTTTATACTTCTTAATTATCCACCATCTCATGCACCTCTAAAATAACAAATCTTTATTTTTATTGGACCACGAGATTGTATGGGGCCTACACCACCTCAAACTCAAACAAAACCCAATCTACCTCATTCTTAAAACTTCAAAAAAATAAAAAAATCCTCTCTTCTCCACCTTACACTCTTCGCGGGCAAAACACAACCAAGGACCAAACCCCCCGACCAATAGTCTTCTTTTCTACTTTCAATTCGTTTTACCTTAGTATTGTCACGGATCACGTCATTATCCAAATTAAATATTTTTTTATTGATACTTTTATCTAATTATATGTATCTTTGATTTTGTCCCTCTTTAATTTGATGGTTGATTCAAAACTAGTTTTAGGCATCTCCAAACACTTTGGAACAATAAATTTTTTGAGTCAAAATAGGAAGGGGGGGCACAAATTTTTTTTGTTTTCTTTTTTTGTGTTTGCTATTCATTTTTGTGTTAACTTTGCTTAACTTGTTATTTTTAATACTTAGGAAAAATGGGTGATCGAAAAACAACCAAGCATCACACGAAATCATTTCGTGGTTCCAACAACGAAGCCTACAAGAAACTTATATCCCGAAGCTATCATGAGGGTCATGAATGTGACAATGACTACCTAAATCTCTCAGGACTAAGAGATCCAATATCACTTGAATCTTCCCTAAGCTCTTATTCATACACGATCTACAAACAAAATCTATATCCACTGTCACCTCCTTAAAGAGTTTTCGCGTTCTAATGAATTTGATCCAACCAATCGTACCCTAAACTTAAAAATGTATGGTCACAACTATACATGGAGTTTAGAAAAGCTTGGAACGGTCTTAAACATATCCTCACAAGGACGATTGTTCTCTAACCGACCGGAGTAGAACAATCGTCCTTATGAGGATATGTTTAAGACCGTTCCAAGCTTTTCTAAACTCCATGTATAGTTGTGACCATACATTTTTAAGTTTAGGGTACGATTGGTTGGATCAAATTCATAGAACGCGAAGAACTCTTAGAGATGACGTGGATAGATTTTGTTTGGAAGATCGTGTATAAATAAGATCATAGGGACTGTATAAGGATCTCTTAGTCCTGAGAGATTTAGGTAGTCATTGTCACATTCATGACCCTCATGATAGCTTCAGGATATAAGTTTCTTGTAGGCTTCGTTGTTGGAACCACGAAATGATTTCGTGTGATGCTTGGTTGTTTTTCGATCACCCATTTTTCCTAGTCTTAAAAATAACAAGTTAAGCAAAGTTAACACCAAAAATGAAAAGCACAAACACAAAAAGAAAACAAAAAATTTGTGCCCCCCCATCCTAATTTGACCTCAAAAATTTATATGTTCCGAAAGTGTTTTGGATATGCCTGAAAACTAGTTTAGAATCACCATCAAATTAAAGAGGTGACAAAATCAAGAGATACATATAATTGATAAAAAGTATCATAAAAAAATAATTTAATATGGAATAAATGGATGATCAGTAGACATACCAATTAAACACTAATTGAAAGTAAAAGAAGACAATTGGTGGTGGTTTGGTCCTTGGTTTTGTTTCCCGCGAAAGTAGAGTAAGGTGGGAGAAGAGATGATTTTTTTATATTTTTGTAAGTTTTAAGAAAGAGGTAGATTGGTGTTTTGTTTGAGTTTGAGGTTGTGTGTAGGCCCCATACAATCACGTGTCCAATTAAAAATAAATATTTGATATTTTAAGAGTGCATGATAAGGTGGCATCATTAAGAAGTGAATAAAATAAAATGTAATTTTGCAATGGAAATGTTGCATGGATAATAAGAGAACTAATTCCTTATTAATTGGTTTAAGAATTTTAATTACAAATTAAATTTGTAAAATTAGATAAACGCCATACTTAACATAAGTAATAACTTATTTTAGAAACAAATTGAGTTTTGAATAAATGCTAATATTCTTCATGTACTAACAATCTCGATCGCTAATCTAAAGATAAATTAAAGGTTTCATGATTCAGAGGCTTGGTGAGGATTCGTCGAAGTGATCTTCCCGAAGAGACTTTCTCCATTAGATATTTTTCCTTTTGAACATTATCTCGAAGCGAGTGATGACGAATTTTGATGTGTTTTGTTTAGGAGTGATGAACGGGATTCTTGCTTAGGTTTATTGCACCTTTGTTATCAAAAAGTACAAGAGCGTCTTCACAGTAAATGTCGTAGTCTTTCATGGCTTGTCTTCATCCATAAATCTTTTAGACAGGCCTTTCTAGTGGCAACAAATTCGGCTCAGTTGTGGATATAGCTAGAATCGTTTGTTATCCTTACAACACCATTATTGTTAGACATCCTCTCAACTAAGGTGAAAACGCCACTTTGCTTTTTCTGTTGATGGTAATCTCCTGCCAAAAAAAAAAAAAAAATGATCTGAGTCGGCAAATACACAAACTTCAATACCTGAGCCATTTTGGTGACCAAAGGCCAAATATTGATCTCTACGTATCTAAATATCTAAAAATTGCGTCCATGTGAGAGTTCCTTGGGGTTTGTCGTTGGAATCTAACACACAAAGATACACAAAACAAGATTCCGGGGTCTATAATCAATAAGATACTAGAAGACACCCTATTCATAACATCTATATTAAAAGCTAACAACCAAAACTCCATCCATATCTAAAGGTAAGTTTATAAATCATTGACAGGCTCCTTAAAGGATTTAGCATTATTTTCAATATCAAATTCTGAGCAACATTCTTAAATTAATTTTGATTCCGATATGAATATGTCATTGTCACCTTGTGTGATTTGTATGTTTAGAATAGACTTTATATCTCCTAATTTATTCATTTTAAATTTATCATGCATGCATTCTAAAAACTCATCACATAGATTTTTACATGTTGATCCAAATATAATATCATTTTCAAATATGTGAATGATTATTTGATGCTTGTTTCTTTTCTTTAGAAGTATTGATTTGTTTTTCCCTCCTAATATATAGTCTTGATAAATTAGGTATGATATAACACTATTATGCCATGATTTATTTTCAAGCACAAGTCCATGCAAAGCCTTATTCATTTTGAATACATAGTTAGGTTTTTGAAAATCTATAAAATCGGGTGGTTGTGTGACGTATATCTCTTTTTCAATGACTCGATTAAAAGTGCTTTTAACATCCATTTGTTGTAGTTTAAACATCCCACTACATGAGTAAGCGAGTAGTATACGTAAAGACTCAAGTTATGCAACTGGGGAAAATAAGGTGTTTATGGGTGACTTTAGTTGATTAGGCTCACAAGTTATTAACCTAGCATGGTTTTTACTAACTATTCCATTATCATCTACTGTATTTTTAAATGACCATTTTAACTCTATTATGGTATGACCACCTAGGTGGTGGAACTAATTCCTAAACGTTATTTTGTGCAAGTTGGTTTAGTTCATGATGCATGGCCATTATCTAACATTCGTCCTTAATTGCTTCTTCTAAGCTCTTAGGTTCTAGGGTGGATATGGAAGCAAATAAATTATTTTGAATTTGTGACCTAAGTGTTCTTTGATTTATATCACCTATGACTCGATCTATTGGATGCTTAATTACTTCTTTTATGTTTTCTTACCTCAAAAGTTTGTGTTTGATTTTCTTCTATCCTATCATCTAGAGCCTTTGGCATGTTTTCATCAAAGATTACGTTGGATGATTCCATAATTTTCAATGTTTCTTTGTTAAATATTATGTACCCTTTTGAGGTTTGGGAGTATCCTAAAAAGATTCCATTGTAAGATTTAGACTCATGTGTATGGGGTGATGGTTCCTATTCGACATCTACAACCAAAAACTCTAAAATAACCTAAGGATGACCTTTTGCCCCTAAGAATTTCATATGGTGTTTTATTCAACGTTTTTCTAATATATATGTCCTGTTCAGAATGTAAATTGTTGTATTAAGGGCGCAACACCAAAAATTTCATGGAATGGATTGCTCGCTTATAATTGCATGATATAACAACCAGCAATTTTCATCAATGTAAATATCCATCTATTAAGTTAGATGCAATGTACTATCTATCTATCCTATATGAACCACCTTTTTTCAGGTAAATTTTGTCGCTTTATTACATTACTTTGCTTGCCAATATCCTCATTATGCAAGTAACTTACATAACAAAAGTGTAACGGAGCTTCACGCAACCTACCTATGGCAATCTAACTTTAATATATGCAAGAAAATATCATAATATGTCCAATCAATAAGCATAATATCATTTTTACAAAGTTACTTAACTCATATAAAGTTACCAATTGCAACAGTATATCGAAACAGGCATTTAAAAAACCGAAATCGTATGCCTCTACCCTAATTCCATGAAAGATATAGCATCATAAAGTGATGCACAAGCTACTACAGCATATGGAAAAAACAATAACAACTCTCATGAAATATAAAATCTCTCCAAGTCAAGGTACAATCCTTTAAAAGCTCAATGTACAAGTCTTTAAGCAATGAAACACCAAAATTGCCCGTTTTACCTCCGTTTTCATACTAATTTCACACCACCACCATGTGTACAATCTACTACACTCATATAAACTGTGTAAACCCTAAATATTCTCTTCAAAAGCTTTCATATATCTTTTTACACTCAAAACCTAATTCGAAAACCCAACCCTAAATCCTGAGCAGTTTCGTAAAACCATGACCCGATTGTCTTCGTTTTATCTAATGTAAACCCAAACCACACTCAAATAAGTTGTAATAACTTAATCTACAACATTTTCAATCATATTCTATCATCATTTCATCATTTAACTTCAATTGTATGCCAATCAAATCCAAGAAACCCTATACGTGCCCTAATTTAACTTTTGACCCGTTTACTCATTTTCGCCCATTTTAAACCCGAACCACCTATCAATTCTTGTTATTAACCTTAATACAAGTCTTGTGAACATATATCTATCACTACTAATCAAATGTACATGAAATCCAAGCTTGAAAACCCTAAATGAGCCCTAATGAACCCGTAACCTAGTTTCTTTCATTTTGACCCATTTTAACTAATCTTTTTGCAAACAAGCACCTCCATGACAAGCACCACACTATCCTAAGCTTCTTACAAGCACCTCTCCTAAATATCTAGTCCATTTCTTAGTATAAAAATGAGCCACATCACCCCTTTGTCTTTTTTTAGCAGCGGCATTACAAGACCAAGCCAACACCCTTAAGCTAGTTTCTAGATTATACAACTCATCTCATAGCTTCTACACATCATACTCTAGCTCTCCCATCTGTCCTAACCTTAAGCATTAAGGATCCTTGGCCACCAAGCTCAATATGGCTATAACCTCTCATTCTAACTCATCCCCCACTTCCTCCTCTATAACCATTAATATAAGCAATCCTTTCGCTCCTAAGGAATATCCTAAAGGTACTAAGAAGTCGCAATAATAGAAGGTAAAGCAAAAGAAATCAAGAAAGAGCCTGAGAGTCTACCTGAATCTAAAAGGTACCCGATTTTGACCCAATTTCAAGCTATAAGCTCAAATCTAGTTCTATATCTTCAACCTGCTCCTACACTCGTAATAAATGTTCATTGATCCTAAATATACTCTGTTAGAAGTTTTTATACTCAATTCATACTCATTTTCCATTTTGATCCAAAACCGTACACCCGAAACCCTAATTTTATGTTTTTCTTAAAACTAAATGTTATAATTGTTAAATATTGTTATAATCTATCCTAACAAAAGCCTTAACTAATGTTAATATAACAACTTTATCAGTCTGAATAATACGAAACTTAAAACCCCCGCGTTATTGTTTTTAAACCCAATAATGACCCTTTTTGCTTTCCTAGCTTAACAAATCGTTATTTTTAAAACTTTCATTATGTTAAATCTTCATAAATTAGCTTATATTATAAGCTATAACCTATAAATTACTTTTCTTAATGAAAAATACAATATTCCAGGATTATTGACTTTTGGTATATCCTTTTTATGCAAGTGTATATAAACTGTAACTTTTGAAAACTTATAAGTACAATTACTATTTTTGGCCTATATTTCTAAAGTTATAAACTACGGGGTCTATTATGTCAACATTCCAAAGTGCAAGTATACTATTGTTATATCATTTAAAATTTGAAGGACCAAACTCAAAAAGTGCAAACTACTAAGGATATATTTTGCCTTTTTCATTACTTAAAGGTCTAAAAAAGTAAACATTTTTAAAAAGTATAAAAATATGGTTCAAAACATTACAAGACAAGATTAACTTTTAATTAACGCTTGACGTAGCTTAGACATTTCCAGTTATTTAGCAAAATGCTTAAAACCGATTATTACTGTAACACAATACTATGGGGGGGAGCTTCATATTAAGAGGTTTCATCTTGGTATTACGTTCTGACTGAGTTGTTGGGTTTACGATTTAAAGTGCCCTAGCTCTTCAAAAGTTTACTGAATGACCTCTGAATTATGATGGCCCGAACGGTGATATAATACTCCATAATAATTCAATCAAAGATGATATTTATTATAATGTAAAACATATTCAATCAAACTAAGACTTGACATATTACCCCAGGTTGCGTGTGACGAAGCCGTTACACTCATTCCATATACCTTTGTTAATACTCAGATTTCCCTATACTGTTAAGGTGAGTTCATAGCCTCGCATTTCAATCTCTTAAATGTTTTATAAACCCGCGAGGGGGATACATGCTATAATTATGAATGCAATTGTTTTACGTATGCTATTCTGATTTATTATTGCCTAAGTAACTATTTGCCTTTAAGTTCCTAATATCATGAATCGTTAATTACTTTACGAAGTAAGCGCGAATGGTGTGAATAGATCTATTTGGGTTGGACTCCCCGTTGGTGTACCCAGTCATACCGGTAACCAATTGCACATCATTAGAATATAACTGCGGGTGTTTTGGCAAAGGCACCCGTTAGGCTTCAGATTCATGAGCTAATGGCAATAATAATGTTACCATTTTTCCATGATAATTATATTCGTTACAATTATTTCAAATAACGGGTGTATAATAACGTAACCTAATACCATACTATAACGCATTACTATGACACTGCTTTTATAACAATTACTTATGATGACTTGT
>BQNB010101242.1:0-24517 GCA_026074375.1 Tanacetum coccineum | reverse complement strand
CTAAAATCCCGAATATCAAATAGTAGTAGGAGTAAGTATTTCGTAAGGTTTTTAAGAAAATTACTTTTAACCAAAGTAAAATTCAAAACCTCCCGGGTCGTATCCCGACGAAGTGTGAATGGAGAATCTCGTTTAATTTTGTGATCGCGTGTTTGAATAATCGAATTTTGATTTGGATTCTATTTCTACTAACAAAATGAAAAAAAAAACAAATAAATGCAAGCAACAATTAAAGCAATTAAAGATTTAAACTAAAAACGATAACGGGAATCGAAAAACGCGATTAAAAACCTAAATTATCAAATTTTAACCCTATAAATGCAAATCTAATTTATAAAAGTCCTAAATGATTAAAAATAATTTTAGAAAAAAGAATTATATTTTTTTGACTTTTATTTTATTTATTATGAATTAAAAACATATTTAATCTAAAAATATTATAAAAAATATTAAAGTAATTTATAAAAATCTGAAAAAATCACGAAAAGTACTTTGAACTAATCTAATCATAGGAAAAATAAAATGGGTCCAATAGCTTATTGGAATAAGCTGTAAATAAGCTAAAAAGGGTTGTTAGGCTTAAACTTGAAAAAGGGTTTAAAAGAAAAGTGGGGTGAAGGTATAACGAAAAAGACCCAAGGGCGCAGATGGTAGAAAGTGTGTGTGCTAAAGTGTTGGTGATGTTAAGGGGGAGGTCACAGGTTCGAAACCTGTGACTTCCTTTTTGATAAATGTTAAAGATATGAACAAAATAAGCAACTTTAAAAAGGAACTTTTTCTAAAAAACACTAATAAGCCAGAAATAAGCCACTCAAAATGACAGATTTGGTTTTTAAGCTAAATGACTATTTGCTAAAAGTGTTTGGCTTTTTAAGTCACAATAAGCACATATGAAACAAATAAGCTTAAAACATACTACCCTTGACCTAATAAGCTCAAATAACTTAAAAATAAGCAAATCTAAACAGCTAAAATCAATCAAAAATCATTTTGGCAGTAGACTTTAAAAATAGATTTTAAAACTAAAACCACTACTTTTAAGCTAAGATTAAGAACAAATAAACATAGGAAATAAGCTGAAAAGTGAAAACATATTGGGTTTAAGACTCAATAAACACTTAGGACAAAGAAATAAGCAAAGACAAGTGATTGAAAAGCAACAATTAACCTAAAGACAGCAGACTCTAAAGGCCTTTTAAAGGACTTGACCAATATTTAAGCTAAAAAAAGAACAAATAAGCACATGAAATAAGCTATAAACTAAAAAACGATAAATACTAGGACTTAAATAACTCAAATAAGCAAGGCTTAAACAAAGAAGATTAGAAAATAAGCTAAAAAGTTCAAATGCAAATGACAGATTACTACTACTTGGACTTAGGATTTTTAAGATAAAATGGCTTTTACAGCCCTATTTTTAAGCTAGTAAAAGTAGATAAAAGACAAAAATAAACTTAAACAGATTAAGCTCACTATCCAATGAGCTTATGTAGAGAAAATCATATCCTTAAACATCCATTAACTACCCTAAAAATGAGATCTAAAAGTGACTTTTAAAACTGTAAAAACAAGCTAACTTGACATATTGTATGCTAAAACCACAAAGGACAATTTCAAAACCATTCTAATGTTTTCAAATGACTAATAAACCAGGTATGAGTTCTAAAGCAAAACCATAAATGCCAATCTACTAAATCTAACTTATAATCATTTTAAAAAAACATTAAGTCAACATATTCAAACATTAGAAAAGTAAAACCTTAAAACTAATTTCTAAAACGTAAAAGCTTATAAAAACTGACCTAAAGGCTTACTAACAGCTTATCAAAGTTGGCTTAAGTATCAAAAGGCTATCAAACAGTAGCAACTTATGTTACTACTGCTTGACCCAAACACTCCCTTAAAACTTCTAAATTCATTTTTAGCTTACAACAGATTGTATTAAGCTATGAAATACCAAAACAGATTAAGCATAAGATGATTTAAGAACAAATAAGCATCAAGAACTCAAAAATAAGCTCAGACCAATAAGTACAATCAATTAAGCAATTTAAAGCTCAAATATGACAGTTTACAAAAAATAACATCTAAATGATTTCTAAGCATAAAACTGAATCAAAAGCAACAATAAGGCATAATAAGCATCAATAAGCAAATAATAAGCAGAAATAAGCAGTTCAAATAACCAAACAGAAAAATAAGCTAGAAAATAGAAAAGTGACTTACAGTTGCCTTTGCTCAAAACAAGCCTAACACATGCTCTTTTAGAGCTTGTCAACAAGCTTCAGCTTGTTTAGAACAAGCCGGTGAGGTCCATAAGCCCATCCCTTTTTGGCTTATCATCCATATTAGCTTTTAAGTGATTTTTGAGTGTAAAATGACTTAAACTCTATAAGTATGGGAAAACTTATATTGCTTAAGTAAATCAGCATAAGTAAGAGAGAAAATAGCTTATAAGAGCTTAACAAACATTTTCATAACATAATTTCATTAACATAAAAAAATGGATTTTAACATAAAACTTAAAATTTCATTAAAACTTCAAAATTGAGTACAATGCTTTTTAAAGGAAGTACAATAAGCTAAAACAAACTAATATAAGCTGTACATTACAAGGAAAAAGATATGCCCTAATGGTTGCCCTAACGACCGTATTTATAGATGAAGGAAAAGGTTCTAGGTCTTGGACTTGTGTTTCTTTTGTAAGAGGGATTGAGCGTGCTCTCCAAGCTTCAATCTTAGCCATTGAATCCATTTTGTGCTTCTTTAAGCTTCATCATAGCCCTTGATTCTTGTCCATGTCCCATCAGCCAATGGGACATCATGGGATTGCCATGGTGTCTTGTCTTCTTCTGGGGGTGGGGTTTGAGTGGGGTGTGATTGTTTTTTGTCAGGTTGTAAGGTAGAATGAAAGAGACGGGTGAATAGTGGGTTTTGGCGGGAGAGGTACGTTTGGGGCAATTGGGATAACGGTGTTATAGTTTAAGGACTAATAGGGTAAAGGGTTAGGGATTAACCGTGCAAAGGAGAGGACTAACTATTTTAGTCCTCAAGGACTAACTGTGTAACAAATTTTAAGGGATTATGGTTGGGCTTTTGGTTTGGGCTTTGCTTTATATTTTGGGCTAGGTTTTAGTTAAATGGATTTTAGGCTTTATAAAGGCTTTTGGTTTAATAGATAAGCTTAATGGGTTGACTCGGCCCATTAAATTAGGTACGAGATGGTCCAATAAGATGCTTATGTCCTCGGCTTTGGCTATTCATGCTCTTTCCATTCATGTGCTCGGTTTTGTCGGTTTTGCCTTTGTTTTTGTCCTTTAGTGAATATCCGTTACCTGCACATCATAAATCACAAAACACACAAATACAATGCATTTTTGATATATTTTGGTCATTTTAGGCTCATTTTATTAGGCAAACAGTATGTGTAATTAAGCACATACCATTCCTCTAGCAGGGTAGAATCCTCTAATGATGCCAGTTTGGTTGCTTAGGAGGATGCATCCAAACAGGGGAGGAAAATTGAAGATCTTGATGTTGATGCAGAAGTGACTTTGGTGGATGAGACTCAAGAGATTAATTATGAAAACCTGTTGTTTGATACAAGTGTGTTGGAAGAGCAGGAAATTAAGTTTGAAAAGGAGGTTGAAGAGCCTGTAGTTAGTGTTGCTACAACTACAAAGTCAATTCCAGTTAGTGTTGCTGAAGTAGTTACTACTGCCAGAGCCAGTGTTGAAATTCCAGATGAATTGACTCTTGCTCAAACTTTGATTGAGATCAAAACTGCAAAACCCAAGCCTGTTACAACTGCTGCTACAACAGTTACATCTGTTAGACCAAGGGCTAAGGGAATTATATTTCGTGATCAGGAAGAACAAGTACCTGCATCTATAAAAACATTTTCTTTTTCATAACCACAACTTACACAAGTAAAAGAAAAAGGCAAAGGAAAAATGGTGGAGCCTGAAGTGCCATTAAAGAAGAAAGATCAAGTTGCTCTTGATGAAGAAGTGGCTAGAAATCTTGAAGCTCAGTTACAAGCTAAACTTATTGAAGAAGAGAGGCTTGTAAGGCAAAGGAAGAAGAAGCCAACATAGCTTTGATTGAATCATGGGATAACACATAAGCTATGATGGAGACAGATTTTGAATTAGCTCAGAGGCTACAAGCAGAAGAACAGGGAGAAATAACCATTAAAGAAAGATCAAGATTGTTTGTAGAACTCATGAACAGAAGAAAGAAACACTTTGCAAAGCTTAGAGATGGAGAGATAAGAAGAAATCCACCTACCAAAGCTCAAAAGAAAAATCAAATGTCCACCTATTTGAAGAATATGGCTGGATACAAATATAGTCAGTTAAAGAGCAAAAGCTATGTTGAAATCCAGAAGTTGTTTGATAAAGAAATGAAAAGAGTAAATATATTTGTGGACATGAATTCAGAAGTAGTGAAAGGTAGTGAGACAAGAAAAGAGGAAAGCTCTAAAAGAGCAGGGGATGAACTTGAATTTGATATGTCAAAGAAGCAGATGATAGATGAGCATGTAGAAGTTAAAAAAGATGATCAAGAGGAGGCAGAGATGAAAAGGCATATTGAGATAGTTAAAGATAATGATGTAGCAATTAAAGCTATACCTCTAGCTACAAAGCCTTCAGTGATTGCTGAATACAAGATTGATAAAGATGGAAGGATGGGATATTTTAAATTGATAAGGGCTGATGGAAGCTCAAAAAGGTATTTATCAATGATAAAGATGCTTGAGGGTATTGATAGAGAAGACTTAGAGACCCTCTAGAAGTTGGTTAAAGCTAAACATGAGAATACAAGGCTAAAGGAGGATTATGAAAGAGTGTTATCGGGTGATTTGAAAGTAATGTTTAAACTTGACATAAAAAGTGAAGTATGGAGAAATCTTCAAGGGTACAAAGTGACTGTTTGGAAGCTATTTAATAACTATGGAGTGCACTTTGTAAGGTTTAGAAATCTACACATCTTTATGTTGGTTGAGAAAAGATATCCTCTTACACCAATGACAATCTCAAACATGCTGAACAAGAAGATTCAAGTTGATCATTGGAATAAGATGTGTTATCAACTACTCAAGCTCATGACAAAGCAGGAAAAGAGTCAATGAAGTGTTTGAATACATCCTCCTGGTGATGGTGAAGACTTTTAATGAAACTTAAAGATTCAAAAGATGAACATCAAGTTTAGGGGAGTATTGTTGGGATTAAAAGACTTCAAGATGATTCTTAGAGTTGTTACAGCTCAAGTATATATTAGTGCTGTCAAGCATAACTTAGTGCTGCTGGTAATACTAATGAAAATTATGCTAAGTAGTTAGTACTAGTAGTATAAAAGTTACTACTGCTAGTTACTACTGTTAGTATAATTAGTACTGTTAGTATAAAGTTACTGCTGCTAGTAGAAGTTAAGATTGCTTAGAGACGAAGACTGAAAATATACTAAGTAGTTACTGCTGCTAGTACTAAAGTTAGTACTGCTAGTGTATGTTAGTACTGCTAGAGTAAACTTCTAAGTAGTTAATGCTGCTTGTGCTCAGTTACAACTGCTGAGTAATTACAACTGCTAGAAGGATTAATGCTGTCAGAGATGAGATCAAAGACATATCAAAGATGAGATAAAGGTTGATTGAAGAACAAGAATACTTATGAAGATAAGTATCAATTATTTGTAAAGAAGATATGTATAAACTTATTTGTTTAAGAGATTATGTTTACTTATAGAAAAGATCATAATCACTTGACGCGTTTTGTAAGCCCATTAGGGTTTCCTTAGTGTATAAAAGGAACCCTACGACATAGATCTAGAAATGAGTCTTCATATTAGTATTCATAGTTTGCATAGCAATCATAGTTAGTATTCATAGCTATTTTGTAACTCAAAATAGTATTAAATATATAGAAAGTTTAGTAAAGATCTTGTTTTACTGTTTCATTGTTCTTCTTAGTATTACAAACTAGATTCCGCATAGTTTGTGATATTCTTAATCTTAGTTTCTACTATAGTTGTCTTGGATCTATCCAAAACAACTAAGCTTTAAGAAGCTAAGTAGGATCTGTCAAGAAGGGATCAACACTTACCAACTTTGTATTATGTCGGCTATTGTTGTAACCACATGTTGAAGTAAATCTGATATACCAAACTTGAAAATAAAGTAAAATCCCCCAAATTTGTTGCTTAAGCTTGCACTGTTGTTGATTGAAGAACGATGCAAGATCAAATCTTTAAGTACTCTATACTCAACTAGAAAAGTATAAGAAGTACACCACCTCTTAAAATTATCCACATCAACATCTGCGTGTGACACTGAGTACTACAACGTAACTCTTTTAAGTAATAGTTATCCAGGTCTTCAACCAACCACCTCGACTACTAGAAACTAGATAATTCAAGTCTCAGTCATAAGTTGTATATGTTCAAGCAAGTCATCAATCGATAGATTGGGTTTAAAGAAAAAGTGTAGAAAGTAGAAGGAAGTCTCGATGATGAAATAAGTAGACGCCTTCGTGAAACCCACTTCAATCTCAAATAAGGGATACCAAATCAACTCTGTGATCACTTGTCATCGTAATCCAAATCCTTAGCCATTAGTCATTTTATTGAATCTTATAAGGATCGTTTTAGTGCTATGTATTGTGTTTATTGTGTTGTTTTTCATGAATATTGTTAAATTATCGTTAACGGATACACGGCTCAATCCACTAACATAAGGCCTAAATATATATACTATAAGCATATTTATCTCATAGCATTTTCTTTCAATAGCATCGGCCCAGCCGAACACCAGCATACAACAAGCCCAACAATTTTGGGTTCTAGCTTGGTCTGCCAAAACTTCACTAGCCCATCATTTAATAATTGGCCCAATAATAAATCTTGATATATTCTTATTTTGGATGAAGTCCGGCCTGCTAAAAGTTCTAGTACCAGATCCAAAAGAAAATAGGGATATAAGACATCTCAATCCCTAATAACTCTCACATTTAACCTAACCCTAAACATATTTCCTTCTCAGATCCTCCGCCCCCATCCTCTTCGTACTTCATACGCAGACAAAAAAACTTATCAAGACCATAATCTCTTCAATCCAAATAAAGGAACCCCTTTTTCTACTTGAATCACACACCAAGAACAAGTAGTATATGAGCCATCTTTCCTTCTTCGTTCTTGTTACTCGGACGAAGGTACAAATGCAACCGATGCTTTCTTTCTAGTTAAGACACGGCTTAGATCTATTTAAGAAAGGTCTCGGGTAGGTGCAATATGTATTTTGATCTAATTTTGTGTTTTTCTTAAATCAAAATAAAGAAAGAATATAACTGATTTGTTATAGTCCTTTCTTTGAATTCGAATATTAAAAATGGTTTATCCCCTTACATAGATCAATGGTGATTTTGTCTTTCATGGTTTTGATCTGTAAGGGTCTTGACATAATTTTACTAAACAAAAGATGAAACTGAGATCTTGAATTTTATTTGGATTCGAGTCTTGATTGTATTGATGATTAGGACATTTGTTGATTGTATAGTGACGAAGGGGAATAATAGGTTGAATTGTAGAGTTTCGGATTTGTAATTGCGATGCTTAGTATTTTTGTAATTGTTAATTGAGCGAATTTGGTTGTAGTTGATGTTGATTCAGTAGGGTTTTGAGTCTGTCAAGTGGAGGGCATAGAAAACTTTCTTCATTTAATGTCTTATTTTAGTGACTCGTTACTACCGTTAGCAGACTTAATTTAATGTTGACTGGGGTCAACTCGGTAAATACAAGAGTGACTCACTCATGGTTCTGGCTGCATATTATAATTCTGCCTAACAAAGGAAGGTATAAGAATCGCCTAGTTTTGAAACTGGTATAAAGCTGTATAAATTGCCTAACAATGGAAGGTATAAATCGCCTAGTTCTGAACTCATATAAATCGCCTAGGTAATTTGGTATAAATCACCTAGTGTCATGTATAAATCTCCTAATGGGTTTGGTATAATTCACTGTTATCCCAAATATAAAAGATCCAAAAACAACAATAAGTTAACCTCTACCCATGATAAGCATAAAAATAAGAAGAAAAGTTAAGAGAGAAACTACAAAGAGATACAAAAGATGCAAGATTAGATTAGAGAGAAAGAGAGGAGTGGTGGATGATTACACACACATACAAATGTAAGAAATGGTAACCAACACCCTCTTCATGTGTAGAGAGGGTCCTATTTATACCCTAAGCCAACATGTATGGCATGGGCTTTCACTAATGGGTCGGGCTTGGCTTATCTTAGGCTTTGAGCCCGAAACATAGACAATATTATCTTAAAGTCCAAGCCCGTTAATCCCGACTAGCCTATTACATAACAACACTAATTATGACTAAGACGATCAATAACAGTCTTGTTCTACTTATATAAAAAATAAGGCTAACAATCTCCCCCAATGTTGAGGTCTTCTTTGATCTCTCCAACATTGACGTTCTTGATAGAGGTTATCTTGATTTGACTTTATCTTCTCCAATGTTGAAGATATGACATTTGAGCTTTGCCTTATTTGGTCTTGTCTTTGTCTTTTCTTGTTTGTAATGGCTTTGTTCATTCATGCTTAAGATGACCGATAACATTCTTTCGGTGTCGTATATGTGATCTTGATCTTGAGCCTATGTCTTTTGACTTTGAGTTCTTGAAATCATTAATCTTGCATCATCTCCTTGACTTGAATCATCTTGATCAACTTGTGCTCTTGACCAACATACTCATACTTATTTCATTCTTGTTTGACTTATATGAACATAAGGCTAACAATCTCCCCAAAATACGATTCATGATTTGACTTTG
Organism: Tanacetum coccineum; assembly: GCA_026074375.1. Taxonomy (NCBI): domain Eukaryota; kingdom Viridiplantae; phylum Streptophyta; class Magnoliopsida; order Asterales; family Asteraceae; genus Tanacetum; species Tanacetum coccineum. The sequence continues at coordinate 15,674 of BQNB010101242.1, read as the reverse complement.
AAGATATTTGAAGTTTAGGATCAACACTCTTGATGCTAAATTATTAAATTTTAGAGCTCGAGTATGAGTATGTGGTAATGAATCCGACTTCACTGGTACATGGTTGCAACACTGACGTTTGAATCTGCATTTAAAAGGTTAGTGATAAACAACAGTTATGGACGAAAGTGTCTTTGTCACTTCGTCGAATACGATTGCAATAACCACGGTTCCCCGTTAATCAATATAAATACTACCTGTGATCAGATAGAATTCATATGAATCTTCTTGACAGGGTTTTGCAGCTGTACTAGCCGTTCTCGTTACTAGAGCGTCTCAAAGCAGACAACACGGTAAGAGTGAATCAGATAGTTACTATCTTTCTGATTAAGTCGTCAATTCATATATTGGACCAAATCGATATCCATTTGTCATAATGTTCGATTCATATAGAATCTTGCAAGTCACCTACCAAGAGCTTGTTTGATGTTGGCTCAAGTAGGATTTCCATCTTCACTTTGAATACTTAAGTATCACTTAGATGTTCTGGCAAGATCTCAAGGATAATGCGTAGGACTCTTTGTTATAGCTTGTGAACTTTATGGTGTTCAACAAGTGTATTTTAACATTGTGTCATAATGAGATTTATAATTTAATCTCTTCTGGCTCTAGACTCGATTTGTGCAATTTGGTTTTAATAATCGGAGGCTGGAGCACACTGTCACCTATTCAATATCAACAATCTTGGAGTGAGATGTCAATAGATAACGTGTGTATCTCTGTGACAAATGAGACAAGTTTCTTTTAGGAGAAGCTCGAATATATGGGAAGGGTTATGCATTGCATCACTGGATCCATGACGACTTTCTTTAATACTAACAATCATCTTTGTAATTTTAGTAGATTATGTATTGACCCGATTTCTGCCTAAGTTGTGTGGAGGGCTGCTTGGTTTTCACCCTTTATCCATACATTTCTTTTTCATTCTTTAAGCCCTTCAATGCTTACCAAGACGTCATTACTAACACCTTGTTGTGATTGTTCCAGTGTTAGCTTAATCTTAGTCAGCATTATTCCCTTATTCTCATTCTTTTCCAATCATAACTAAGGACTGCTATTTCTAACTATGGATTGTCCTTGGGTATATCCCTTCGGTTCTGATTGGATCATAGGACTTATTCCTAACCTTAACAACCTTATGACTTCATCGACATTGTGAGTTGATTGGTTGTTGGGTATAGAGATCGAACCATAAAACCATTAAAACAGACATTTTGAAATACTTCCCCTACACATGTGCTCCAAGATTCGAAATTACTTTGCACATGAAGGAAAGAGTTACACTTAGAGTCTTAAAGATCACATCCTTCTATATCACATTTTAATCATATTTTCTCCCCTTATTTTAAATAATAAAACATTTAGTATTTGAAATACCATTTGATTAAAATTTATGACATGAAAAATTCCACAGAGAGAAAAATTATTCCACGATATTGCATGAATTCATTTTTCTGATAGCTCCCTTTCAACATAGTATGCGGGATACCATTCATTTTTATAACTTGACGTTACACGGAAAAAATGGAATGACACCACAAATATGTTGAAGACGGAGTGAGATGCCTTTGTGAACAATGTATATTATTGATTGACATTATATTTTCACATTTTAATTTCATGAAATGTTTTTGGATAACATAAAATTGACATTTATGAGATGTACCCAAAATACATTAAAAGGCTTTGGTTTTAAAAGCTCCCCCTTCGAAATTGATTCACTTATGAGAATGACATTTTTGAGAAAAATTGATACCATAATTTTTAAACTTATTCAAGGAAGGGAGTGTTGAACATACAATTTTAACAAATACCACTTTTTATGAAAAGATACCACAAATTATATTGTAAAAATTTTGACATTGAAAGTTCTTTTTGAAAAATTATGTTCAGCGATTTTTAAAAACCATGATAGAAGACTTCTCTTCCATTTGTAGAGTAAGCGCACTGAAGCGTGCACTTCCCTGTTACATTCGGTCCGAGTTATGCACTGAAATGTACATAAGTGATAAAGAAAATTTAGAAATGACATGTTTTGAAACGTTTGAACTCTTGCTCGAACTTCATTTACACACCTGTGTCAATGTTAATCGGCATTTATAGGTACGTAAATGTTATCGATTCAAAGAGACATGTCGAGAAGATTCTTTTTGTATTTTTTGAAATTTTATGATTTTGTATTTTGTTTTTATAGATTTTATATTTTTCTATTTCTTTTTGTTGGTTTTATATTTTTGTATTTTCTTTTTTCAAAAATATTTATAAATCAAAATAAAGAGAAAAATAAAAATATTTACAAATTTGATGTTTGATGGATCAAGCAAATGCGTTTACCAGATCCTCCATTTCTTCTAGAGTCAAACATCTCATATCGAGTCGTCTGACGAGATACTTAAACCTATCTTTCGACAGAGCTTTATTAAACATGTCAGCTAACTGGTATTCAGTTCCGACAAAGAATAATTCAACTACCCTTTTTCAAACTGTTTCTCCTTATGAGTGATATATGCATCGATGTTCTTGGTACGAGAATTGTAGACTGGTTTGATTGTGATAGATGGCTTTTTGGCTGCCTATTGAATCATATAAATTAGTATCATCAAAGAGAAGCCATAATCTGTTAGGTTGAGTTCTCAACCTAGGAGCTTGAGTGCTGCCGCACAATAATTATACAAAATGGATTAAATACATGGGATAAATGATGCTATAAAATACACGTTATTTGATGTCATTAGACGACCAGCTGACTAACTTATCACCTCCTAGAAATTGTATGCCACTAGATGTGCTCTTACGTGAATCGAGATAGCCCGCGTGATCCGAATCTAAAAAAGCTGTTAGTTCCAAACCGGTGTCCTTCGGATACCAGAGTCCTATGTTAATGGTATTCTTAAGGTACCAAAAGATCCGCTTAACCGCAGTGAGATGTTTCTCAGTCAGTTTTGCTTGATAGCGAGCACAATAACAAGTTGCATGTATAATATCTGGTGTTAGGTACATGAGTGCTCCGACCATACTACGATATTTCATTTGGTCAACCAGAGTTCCACTCAAGTCAGCATCTAGGTGTTTTATAGCTATTGGAGTACCAATGTTAACACTTGAGGTCATACCATGCTTAATAAGTATCTCTTGAGCATACTTAGCTTGGTTTATAAAGATACCACGTGGGGATTGGTGGATCTAAATTTCTAAAAATAATTTCAACTCCCCTATCATAGACATTTCAAACTTGATGTGCATTAGTTTTTCAAACTTTTTTAAAAGTTTTAGGTTTGTAGAACCAAAAAAAATATCATCAATATAAATTTGCACAAGCAATATGTCTTCCCTATGTTTAGTTATGAACAAAGTTGGAAAATAGAACCTTTTAAGAATCCTTTGGATACTAGGAATTTGGAGAGTTCATCGTACCACGCTCTTGGAGCTTGTTTGAGTCCATATAATGCCTTCTTTAGACGGTAGACTTGGTCAGGATGATATGGGTCTATGAATCCATCTGGCTGGTTTACGTACACTTCTTCATTTAGAGGTCCATAAAGAAATGTTGTCTTGACATCCATCTGGTATACTAGAAATGATTTGTGTGCAGCATACACAACAAATAATTGGACAGCTTCCAACCGAGCAACTGGTGCAAATGACTCTTCGAAATTAATTCCTTCCTTTTGAGCGTATCCCTTAGCTACAAGACGAGCTTTGTTGCAAATTACAGTATTTTCCTCATCATGATTGTTTTTCCAGAGCCACTTCATGTTAATGACATTTTTGCAGAGTGGTCTGTCAACTAATTCCCATACATCTAATTGATCAAACTAGTGAAGTTCTTCCTGCATTGCTTCAATCCATGCAGAATCAACCATGGCTTCTTTGATGTTCTTTGGTTCGGTTCGACTCACGATGAGTACGAACATACACATCTCGCCATCTGTTTCTAGCTGACGTCATGTTCTAATAGATTGAGAAGGATTTCTAATTACTTGTTCTAACGGGTGATATTTTGTCCAACGATGTTCAGAAGGGTATCTTTAATATAATGTATGCATGTTTAACAAGTCAACATAAAGAGACGATGTCTCCTCTCGTTCTTGTACCGGTGTACTAAAGACGTTGATAAATTCATCTTCGTCAACTTATGCATATTCTTTATTGGTTTCTGCTTGAATAATGTTCTCTTTGTTAGTGATAGTTGGTACTTGAGTTGGTGCTTGACTTATAGTTTCAGGTGTTGTTTGAATGTTCAATGGAGGTGTATCTATAGCAACGGTTGTTAAAGTAGATGGAGTTGTGTGTTGTTGTTGACGTTGATTAGGTACATCAGTACCAGTTACAATGGAAGACTTTGACACCACTAGAGTAGTTCCATTGATTAATTCATCAAACATCGGACTAAATAGCAAATCCAACTCATTTGACGTTGTTACTGTCTCAGCTGCTTGAGGAACATTTTCTAGACTTTGGGGACCAGGACTTAAACTTTCTTGTTCAAGTGCCGTTGTTGCGTTGTCGGACATTGTGGGAAGGGTCAGAAAACTAATGTGACTGATGTCCATTTGAGGCAATTCGCTCCAAGTTAATGAATGGTTTCGGTTTCGTACTATCACTTTGTTCTATTGTTATATACCCGATTATGCTCTTGATTGAGTAGAGTACCTACATAATACAGCATCACCTTTTTCTTATTTTGTCATGAATTTACTCTCTAACGATGTAGCAAAGAGAGCCAAAAATGTGAAAGAACTTAACAGATGGTTTCCGACCATTGATGATGTGGTAAGGTGTTTTCTTATGTCGAGGAATTATGAGTGAACGGTTTTGTGTAAAACATGCTGTTGCAATTGCTTCAGCCTAGAAGAACAAATGAACTTTAGCGGCACTTAACATTGTTCAAGCAGCCTCAACAAGAGTATGGTTCCATCTTTCGACAATGCCATTTTGTTTAGTGTTTGAGCAGTTGACGTTTGGTGTTCAATGATTTATAGTAGTTCAGTCACGAAGCTCCTCTTCGCCCAACTCCACTCCCCGAGTATCCAACTCGAGAGTTACTTCACTAATAAACAAGCTCCCTTTCAGCGGATAAAACCTTATAACGTTGCTTACGTTATTTTCCAACACTAAGCTAGATGTCGAGTTCTTCTTCTGGTATAACCAAACCCGTTATGTTTTATGACCCAACATAACAAACCTTGTATTTTATGGCCTAAAAACATAAACCGCGTCGCTTACAATATTTTCTGACACTAAGCTAAGTGTCGAGTCCTAATCTTAGCTAGAACTAATCTACCACTTCACCAATGTATTTTAAGGCCTAAAATACTAACCAACCCACAATCAACTCATCTAAATATATACATCTTTTGGATCTACACACTAGTAAAGATTAGAAGACATGGACTCGATCTATATGTAACAAATGTTATAAATGGACTAACTAGACTACATAACTTCGGATCTTAAAGATTGCCAAAGTTCTTCTCTTGCACTCGAGGAAATGAGGAAATGATAGAAGATTTGATCACATTTAAACAAGATTAACCAAGTTGAATGATCAAAGATTTAGAGAGATTTAGTAAGATCTAGAGAGAGAAAGAACTAAAGGAAAATCGTGCAAAAGGGTTATGAAATCAGTTAGAGATGACCCACTATTTATAGGAGCTGAAAGCTGACAGTCTGGCAACGGCGGTCTTGGCGGCCCCAAATATATTAGGAGGCCGCCGCCCTATAAGGGGGCTGCCACTAGACTACGCTCCACTTTTTGTCTTGTTGTGGGGAAGGTTGTATCTGGTATAGAAGCTTCCATTTTAGAGGGAAAACCAAATTTCAAATTTTATATTTATATAAAACATTTCTTTTATTAAAAAGTATTTTGTGTTTATTTATTTTTATGAAAAATACTTTTGTAGAAATGTAATGGTTAAGAAAAAAAATATTTTTCTTTGATCATCCTACAAGTTTAATTTGTTTGTACATACCTTAAGTAATTTACTTCGTGTGCAAACAAATGTCGGTGTTGATGCAGACTTGAGACATCGAGTGTTGTTGATGCATGTATGCATTGATGATTTGTGATTACGAGTAACTTGCATACTTTACATTATGTATTACAAGTTACATGTTTGTCATCACCAAAACATAAAGAGATCGTATAGATTAAATATCGTTAAATATTATAATATTTGCACTAACAATCTCTTAAGAAAACCATTGCTTTCGCCGATGAAGGTAGCAGTAATTCCGATACTGACAAAATTATGGTCCGAATGGATGCCATGACCATAAAAATGGATGCTCAGTACAAAGAACTCTAATCTCATGCTAAACAACCAACACACGATCTTGACGATGATGACATGCCTATGTCCTATAAATAAGAAGCTAAATTCATGCAAACCTTCCGTAAGACTCGTTTTTACAATGATTATCACGATCGAGACTCGAATCGTGATAATTGGCGTTCAAGCGAACGAAATGACTATAACCGAGACAACTACCGATGACAAACCATACGATCTTCAAGACAATTCAATGATTTCATGAAATCTCAGCAATCGACCAATGATTTTGTCTAAGAAACATTTATGGACCTTAAAACTTAACTCGAAACATTAGCCAAAAATCATCAAGCTTCAATCCAAAACCTCGAAACCAAGTTCGACATACTCGCTGACAAGCAATCTAGTCGACCTTTTGGATCTCTTCTAAGCAACACTCAACCAAACCCACATGGTAGCAAAGCTTACCAACCATCGCAAGCTCTTAATGAGCATGTGAATGTCGTATTCACAAGAAGTGGTAAAACCTATAATCCACCAAATAACCCGAATGAACAAAACAAATCTGAAAACCATATCAACTTCGATAGCGATGATGAAGACAATGAACCTATAACACAACCAAAAACTCAACCCACAAAACTAGTCAAAGAAACACCGTTACCCAAATCATACAAACCGAACATCTCGTATCCTCAACGCCTTAGAAAAGAAAAAATGGAGGCCCAATACAGAAAATTTCTTGACATGATCTGAGCCGTTAGAATCAACGTACCTTTTGTCAACGTATTAGCCGAAATGCCTAACTATGGCAAATTTCTCAAAGAACTTATAAGCAACAAACATAAAATTGAACAAATTTCGGCCGCTTTCCTTAGCGATAAAAGTTCAATGATGATCCAAAATAAAGTTCCACTAAAACTTGGAGACCCCAGAAGTTTTCTTATTCCATGTAATTTCAACAAAACTTTCTCCTGTAATGCTTTAGCCAATCTTGGTGCTAACATTAACCTTATACCATATTCCTTATATGCAAAACTATCTCTCGAAACTATTAAACCTACCAAAATGAGCGTAAGATTAGCCGATAGATCATTCTAATATCCTGTTGGAATAGCTGAAAATATGCTGGTTGAAGTTGGTAAATTCACATTTCCTGCTGATTTTGTTATTCTCGAAATGGAAGAAGACATCAAAGTTCCCCTCATCTTGGGACGACCTTTTCTTCACACTGCTGATGCAGTTATTCAAGTTAAATAGAAACAACTCATTCTTGGAGTTAGGACTGAACGAAGGATCTTTAATATCGACTCTGTAATGAAACACTCTTACTCAAACGATGAAACCTGTTTTAGTATCGATGTTATCGATGAAATTTTAGAAGAAGATTTTGACGCACATCTAGACAAAGGAATCAAAATTCTCCATTCCATCAAAGGAACCCTTCTCAAAGAATAAATCTTTTCCGAAATCGATGAATTCATGGCAATGACTGCCGATGAAAATTCTAAATCTGAATCAGACACCGAAGAACCACCATCCGAGAAAATCACCATCAACACCGATTATAAAATCAAAACATCTCTCGAAGAACCTCCTATGGATCATGAACTTAAACCCCTTTCTGATAATTTGGATTATGTATTCTTAGAAAAACCATCTTTTCTCCCTGTAATCATATCATCACAATTATTTGCACAAAATAAAGGCAAACTTATATCCGTCCTTAAAAAACACAAAGAAGATTTTGCCTGGAAAACAACTGACATTCCTGGTATCTGTCCATCATTCTGTAAACACAAGATACAACTTCTGGATGACAAGAAACCAGTTGTCCAAAACCAAAGAAGGTTGAATCCAAATATACAAGAAGTTGTTAAGAAAGATATCGTGAAACTCTTGGTTACCGGTATTATCTATCTAATTGCCGATAGTCCTTGGGTTAGTCCTATTCACTGTGTACCAAAGAAAGGTGGTATTACAGTTGTCACAAACAAAAATAATGAACTTGTTCCAATAAGAACCGTTATAGGTTGGCGAGTATGCATCGATTATCATAAACTCAATGAAGCAACCGCAAAAGATCATTTTTCTTTGCCGTTTATGGATTAAATGTTGAAAAGACTCGTGGGAAATAAATATTTCTGTTTCCTCGATGGTTTTTCTGGATATTTTCAAATTCCTATCGATCCTATGGATCAAGAAAAAACAACATTCACATGTCTTTTCGAAACATACGCTTATAGGCGAATGCCTTTTGGGATATGTAATACCCCAGCCACATTCCAAAGATGCATGCTATCAATCTTTCACAACATGATTGAAGAATCCGTTGAAGTATTCATGGATGATTTCTCCTTTGAAGACTCTTTCAACAAATGCCTAAATAATCTCGATAAAATGCTCCAGCATTGTAAACATGCTCATCTTGTCCTTAATTGGGAAAAATATCACTTCATGGTCAAAGAAGGAAATGTGCTTGGACACAAGGTGTCTAGTGCAGAACTAGAAGTTGACAAAGCAAAAATCAACGTAATCTTAAAACTTCCATCCCCTACTAACATCAAAGGAGTTAGAAGCTTTCTTGGACATGTTGGTTTTTACCGATGTTTCATTAAAGATTTTTCAAAAATTACTCGACCTCTAACTAAACTGCTTAAAAAATATACTCCATTCGAATTTAACGATGAATATCAAAAAGCATTCGAAATATTAAAAGAGAAACTCACATGTGCTCCTGTGATCGTAAGCCCAAACTGGAATCTTTCATTTGAACTTATGTGTGATGCAAGTGATTTCACAGTTTGAGCTGTCTTAGGTCAAAAAGATGGTAAAAACTTTCACCCGATCTACTTCTCAAGTAAAACTCTCAATCTAGCTCAACAAAAATACACCGTAACCGAAAAAGAACTTATGGCTGTAGTTTTTGCATTTGACAAATTCAGATCCTACCTTATTCTATCAAAAACTATCGTTCACACCGATCATTCAACTCTAAAGCATTTATTCAAGTAACAAGATGCAAAACCCCATCTTATTCAATGGATTTTAATCTTACAAGAATTTGACATAGAAATCAAGGATAGAAAAGGTACAAAAAATGTCGCAGCTGACAACTTGTCCTGAATTGAAAACGACGAGTCAAGTGATGACAGTGAAGTGGACGACAACTTTCCTGGAGAACCCCTTATGGAAATTAACACCAATAATGACCCGTGGTTCGCAGATTTTGCAAACTACTTGGTAGCTAATATATACCAAAAGGGTTGATGTACCAACAAAAGAACAAATTCTTCTCTGACCTCAAACACTACTTCTGGGAGGAACCCATCATCTTCAAAGTATGTTCTAACGGAATGATCAGACGCTGTGTATCCGAACCAGAAACCCAAACAATTCTTGATCAATGTTACCACGGACCAACCGGTGGACATTATGGACCAAATGTAACCGCTAAAAAGGTCTTAGACTCAAGTTTTTACTGGCCAACGAACATTAAAGAAGCTCATACTCTAGTTCAGTTGATTCCACTTCAATAGATCGAATTCTTTATGCTTGTTTAAGGTTTAGTTATATTAGATAAATCTAACACAACTATAGTAAAAGCTTTGTTTAAATGTATTAAAGATTATGCGAAATCTAATATTTAATATTAAGAAGAATTATCAATGAAACAGTAATTCTATGAATAAACAAGCTCCAATATTATTAATGATAATAATACGAATACTCTCAAAGTATTAGGGTTACAAAGACCTTGGAGCTAAGAAAAAGGTTGATTTTTGGTTTTGGTACATCAATCTCTATGCCCTAAGATCTCCTTTTATACACCAAGGAGTCCTACTCGGCTTACAATACTTTCCTAAGTATATAAAATCTTGTCTATAAATAACTAATACATATCAAGTAAGCAGTACTAACAAATAGTACTAACTTACACTAGCAGTATTAACTTAACACTAGCAGTACTAACTTAATACTAGCAGTACTAACTACTTCGAATATTTTCTTGAGCAGTAGTAACTCTTCAGCAGCATTAACTTTAAGCTGTCTTTGTACTAGCAGTAGTAACTTTCACTAGTAGCATTAACTTTTGTATCAGCGGTAGTAACTACTTAGTATATTTTCTTTGAAGTTCATGAGCAGCACTAACTTCATCAGAGCAGTATTAACATAAACTTGAGCAACAGTAATTCTAACAGCATCAAGAAGACTTTTAATCCCAACAATTCTCCCCTAAACTTGATATTCTTCTTCAAAATCATCAAGTTTCTTCATTTAAGACTTCATCAACACCAGGAGGATGCTTCCAAACACTTCTTTACTTCTTAAGCTATTTTATGATCAATTTACATAACTGATAAGCCATTTCACTTTCATAATCAATTTGAAGCTTCTTTTCTAACATCATTGAAAGTGTAGGTGGTGTAAGAGGATACTTCTTCTCTATCAACATGTAAATCTGCATTGACTGCATCATTAAGGAATGTACTTTATAGGAGTCATACAGCTTCTACTCTAACACTTTGTATCCTTGTTGACTCCTCCATACTGCATCTTCTACATGTGGTTCAAAAATTATTTTCATATCATTCCATAACAGATAATCCATGCTTTCCACTGTTCTTGTTGATCCATATCTAGCTTTTACCAACTTGTACAAGTCTTCCAAATCTTCCCTGTCAAAACTTTTAAGAATGTGACTAAAGACCATGTACATTTGAGACTTTCCATCAGCTCTTATTATTTGATAATAGCTTTTCTTTCTTTCTTTATGGATCTTCCAGTCAACAATTCTTGGAGACTTAACAGCCAAAGGTATAACATTAATTGTTACTTATTCTTCATCTGGAATGATTTCCATACACTGTTTAAGCTCTGGTGTTTCTTTATCATTATCCACCTTTTACTTCTTTGAACTCTCTTGTATCAGCTCTTCTCCTGCTCTCTTTTCTTTGCCTTCCACTAACTCTGTTCTAAAGTCTTTAGATATGTTTACCCTTTTGAATGCTTTGTCAAAAATCTCTTAAATAGAATCAAAATCTTTCAACTTTAAATCATTGAGCTTGTATCCTTCCATGTTCTTTAGGTAAGTACACATTATCTTTTTCTGTTGAGCTTTTGTTGGTGGTTTGTTTCTTTTCTCTTCTGCTCTTTTAGCTGCAAAATGCTTTCTTCTTTTCTCTAAGAGTTGTTGAAATAATGTAGCCTTTTCTGCATCAGACAACTCTTCTTGTTCTTGTGCTTGCATTCTTTCAGCCAATTGATAATCAGCATCAATCTTTGCTTGAATATCATCCCATTCTTCAATCAAAGCAATATTGGCTTCTTTTTCTTTTTCAGCTTTCTCTCTTGCAAGTCTTTCTTCTTCATCAAATTCAGCTTGTAACTTTAAAGCAACTTCTTCATCAAGCCTGATTAGATCTTTCTTCTTCATAGGCTTCACAGGTTCTTCTATCATTATTCCTTTACCCTTGTCATGTGATTGTTGTGAAGAAATTGTTGTTATTGTTGTTGTTGTAGATGGCTCTTGAAAACAATCCCTTTCACCTTGGTTTTTGAAGTTTTTAATGCTTCAAGTGATTGAGCCAAAGTAATTTCTTCAGTAGTTATTGTAACAGTTGTTGTAGCAGTACTAACTTGAGCAGCATCAACCACTTCTTCAACAACATTTTCATTTTGCCCTGCAAAAAACACCTCTTCACCATTTAAAACATTCACATCAAACATCTCATTATCAGCATCATCTTGAACATTAACCAGGGTAATGTCTTCATCTGCATTAATAGCATTAATCCTCCTCCCCTGTTTGGATGCATCCTTATCCAAATCTTCTTCATCACCAGAGGATTCTACCCTAGCTATCAAACCAACTTTGTATAGTCTCTTCAGCTTATGAGTTCTTGAACTTCTTTTCTTTTCAAGCTTCTTGACCCTCCTTTTCAAACTATCAATCTCATTCTATTGAGTGGTCTTTGTCTTCTCCAAATCAAGAACTCTGGTTTGTAAATTGGTACATAGTTCCATCAATTCATTAAGTTTAAGTCTATCCTCATCACTTCAAAGTGTGTTACCTCTTGCGAGCAGTGAATCATTAGAATGTTTAGATACATTCTCAAACCTAGTTTGAGCAATTGTCTCCCCCATGGTTTCTTAGCACCTGGGACCACCACCTGAAGTAGTTCCTAGGGAACTAGATTCATTAGGTGTTACCTTGGATCAGGTCTTAGTTATGTTACCGCTGTCCTACTCTGCTTCTAAGCTAGAAGCAGTAGTGGCAGCCCTCACCAAACTATCACCCAACTCCTTATGGGCAGCCTCATCTTCAATATTTTCACTAGGATCACTAGGCTGAGGTACTTGAGTGTCCTTTCTTTTAGGCTTCCTAGGTTTTTGTGTCTTTTGAGGTTGAGTAGATGATTGAGTAATGGTGGGTGTGTGATGGGGATCAGTTGGATTTGCTGAACCTTCACCCAATTCTGATTGATTTTATAACACCATTGTTGGAAATAAAGGTGTTACTCTACCAGAAAAACCTTTGCCTACCCTTCTCATATTTCTAAAAATATTCTTAGTGTGAGAGGGTGCATTATAAATTCTCTTATGAGTTAGCAGCCCATCAAGTTGTTGATTCAAGAACACTTGTACAAACCTTGGATACATCAAAAATTTCCCAGACACATTATCCAAGTTTCTAATCATACCTTCAAAAATGAACTTTGAAAAGTTAAATTTCTGATTTGTTGCTAAGCAGATAATAGCAGGTGCCATAGTGATACTAAACTCATTCCATGCAGTAGTCTTTGGACTTAGACATTATAGAATAGTATGAATCAGAAATTTCCATTGTGGGGAAAAGAATGGCTTATAGAAAGTTAGCTTTTGTGAAATTTTCTCATACCTCATCAGTGTAAGTTGTTCAAAGATGGTAGAATTTTGTAGATAATCAACACCTTCTGCATCTTCTAGTTGAAGATCTCTTCTAACAGTTGATTCAGTGATGATTATTTTCTTGCCATCTACTAGGGCATGTAACTGTACATCCCCATTGATAGTTTTGGCCTTGACAGTAGACCATAACTATTCGATACATGAAATATATATTGTGGGATTAACGGTTAGTGCATACTTTATAGGGTGTGCATTCAAAAAATCTACAATTTGTTCAAACCCATCACTCTCTTCGGGTTTAGACAAAAATGCAACCATGTTATGAGTATCCGCAAACTTTAGATTCGCCATTTGTGTTGGGTTTTGATAATGGATGATAAAATTAAGTTTGGGTTTATAGTTAGAAATTATTTGAAAGAGTGAAATTTATTAAAGGATCGATTGACCTTAATCGAAGTATTTATGAAAATACCCTCAACAGTATTAACTACTGCTTTTGGCTTAGCAGTATTAAGATTTTTACCCCTAACAGTATTAACCTTTTGATTAATATTACTGTTTTTAAATGTTGTGTTTTTATGAATGGGCCTCTTAACAGTTGAATGTGTTGTTTTAAAAAGATATGACATTGGTCTAGCAGCATTCACTGTTGTTTTTGTGTGAGCAGCATTAACTTGTCTAGCAGTATTAACTGATACCGCTGTTTTAGAAATATTTTGTCTAGCAGTATTAATTGATACTAAACCAGACTTCATTAGTACTACTCTTGGAACCATGTTCTTTTTAGCACAGGGGTGAGTCTTTTTAGCAAAGTTTTGATGATTCACCCTTTGAGCATTGTTTCAAACAGGTTTTACCATCCTTTGATTTTGAAACTGTTTTTGATGATAACCAATGTTTTAAAACCCAGTTTTTTAATAGACCCGGTTTTGTCACCGGTTCACCGGGTCACCGGTTCCACCGATTGAACCGCCGGGTCGAACCGGTTCTATACATATGTATAATTTTTTTATATTTAATATGTAATGTTGCATAATCTCATAATTTATCCGATTTATTTCCTACATTCGATTGAAACCGATGAAAAATATTAAGAATCTACCGATAAGCTTTACTTTTACGTTCTATATCTATTATAATATAGCAATTATTTGCAACAACAATCAACTTATAAATCTAAGTTATAACAATCTATTAAAACTTAGTCGGTATTTATAAGATGGTTTATAACTTTAATTTACACATTTACAAGATTTTAACTAACAATAATCCCCACCACTTCAACTTGTCAATTAAAATTAGAAAAATCGATGGAAAAAAAAGAATTTGTTATATTTTTGTGATAAAAAAATCATGACCTACCCAGGTTTATCAAACCGGGTCGACCCGGGTCAACGAAAAACCGGCGATTCAATCCGGTTCTCAAACAAGCAAAAACCCGGTCTCATCCGGCCCGATCTCCAAGCCAGTTCACGGTTGAACCGGCCGGGTCAACCCGGGTTTTAAAACATTGATGATAACTACAATCATTCTACAAATGATCAAAGCTTCCACACACATAACATGCCTTATTAAACATCTCAAAATTACTTCCTAGTTTTTGAGACATCATATTGTTCCAATTTCTTTGATTGCCTCTTAGACTGTGAGTGTTTTACCTATGTTGCTCAACTTGTTTAACAGTTTTCCTAGTAGTTTTTTAGATTTGACAAACTCTTTCTTAACAATACTAGGCCTAACTATTTACTTTTCAATTTTAGGTTGAGACACATCCTTTTCCTCATTATCAGACACCCATTCTTGAATAATTGGGGCATCATCATTCTTCCTAACTACCTTAGTCCCTTCTTCACTAGACATAGCTTTACAGTTCTCAACTACAAGCTCATTAACAAACTCATCTAAACCAGTAAAAGACAAGTCAGATGTTGGAGGCATGAAATTTCTTGTGTAGGGAGGTGGAACTGCATTATAATTTTCATAGTCTAAACCTTTCTTGTAATTGTCAACTATCTGACACTCTATGAGCTTGTTTAAACTTTTGGATGCATGTTTAAATTTATCTACATTAAGTTGAATGCCATCCTTTTCTTTTTGAACTGTTTCAAGCTTCTTCCTAAACTCTCTAATAGTTAATTCTCCTATATGAATTTCAAATTTTATGCCCTTAATGTCTTGTGAATAAATAGACTCATTTGCTTTATAAACTTTAAGTTTTTCTTCCATAGACTTTAAACCTATCTTATATCATAAAACCATTAACTCAGATTTCTTTAAATCTTTTAATAGTTGATCATTTTGAGATTTAAGAGATTCAATAGTTTTCAAACAAGATTTTAAACAAATAGAATCATTAGATACATCTGAATCAGAATTTGAAGAGAAGAAATCTATGAGTGCATAATTAGGCCATTCCTCTGCCTGATCACTCCAGTTATATCCACCAAGACCATCACATGACACCAAAGCTGT
>BQNB010101241.1:0-12959 GCA_026074375.1 Tanacetum coccineum | reverse complement strand
TGTATTCTCTATATAGACACCTTGTGTTGTGATGATATCCATTCTTGTTTACGCCTCGCGTTTCCGCCTTGGCGGGGTGTGACAGGTCTGGTGGTGATGATGATGGTGAAGTCTCGTAAAAGGACCTAAACCTCTTACGGAACGCTGAATTGGACATAGTTGCCACCTCTACTATACTGGCAGAGAGGCCAGGTGACATCGCGGGAGGAACACGCATGGCCATACGTGCGATCCTACAGAGAAATGAAACCAAGGTGGGTGAAGTATGGGTAAGTGGGCGATCTGGTGAAAGTGGTGCGGTGAAATTCAATGGCATGGATCTCGCACCGGACGTGTTAGAATCCTTTGACTCCTCAGCATGACATGTGGGTGGTGTACTATCAGGTAGTGAAGTGGGTGATGCTACAGTATGGGGTTACTCAGGTGTCTCAGTCTCAACAGGGTCCTCAAAAGGTTCGGACTTAGTATCCGTCTCAACTAAACAAGCCAGCCTAATAGCCTCATAAGGATCCTCATGAACTGATACGGGCACCCGGGAGCTCTGAGCTTCATCAGCCTGGGTGGAAATCTCAAGGTCAACAAACATTGGGGTAGACATCCTGTGATAACACGATAAGAAGGGTATAAATATTTCATAAAATATCATTATCTAAATTAACAGCATCATTATGCTTACATATACAAATCATCATAGCGTTTGAAATTAGACGTTTGTAACCGTATATATATATATATACTAGTGGCTAAGCCCGCCCGATGGTCGGGCATGACTTGTAATTATTGTTTACATATTTTTTGTTTTACCAAATGCTGGTTTTTAAAAGTTGTATATTATACAAAGATCCTTTAAGTTTCTGCCGGTCAGTTGTAAGTAAAAAAGATTGACGAATTGATATTGCATCGTTCACACACGATGTTGATCATGTTACCAATTTTTTTAAAGGCATGACTTGTAATTATTGTTTACCTTTTTTTGTTTTGCTAAATATTGGTTTTTAAAAAATTTATATTATACAAAGACTTTTTTAAGCATAGTAGCAATGACCATACACCTTTTGAGATATAATTGGAAAGATCTCAAAGACCAACCGTGCGAGTGCAAAATGAAAAAAAAGGAACATGTGCCCTTTCAGTGGAAGGGCGACATGACCAAGATAAAGATAGAAATAACGGTCGTTAGGTATAACGGGGCTTCAAGGACCAAACGAGCAACAACAGTGCCAAAAAAGGTTTTCGTATGAGAGTCCCCGTTATTTAGGGACCAAACGGGCAAAAAAGGTTGAGTACAGAGACGAGCGGTGTAACTTATCCTAGATAAAATATAGGTTATTTGTTGGTTTATTCCTAATTATAGTTTAAGAATTTTGATTATGTTCGATGCACATAATAGATCATATATAATTTTTCATAGTCATGCTCATCTTTATCTACCAACTTTTGTCACCTCGTGATGGATCATCATTCATTAAGAAAGTAAGTAGAACTTTATGAGTTTTTTTATATTAGAAGCAAAAAGTAAAAAACGTAACTATATAAAGGTCTTTCAGTTGCCTGAATAATAAGATTTTTTAGTCAAATACTTATACTTTTCACAACAATAAGTTAACATAAGTTATTTAGTTCCTTTAATTATAGTAGATATAATCATTCGAGAGAAATTCATAACACATAGCATATTACGTGTTCATCAGTCTATCATGATATGTTGCGTTAGAGGAGCACAAACAAATTTATATATTCTATTAGTTTTGTGAAGCATATATGTGTCAAAAACTTGCCTATGAACCCTCAAACAATGTAAAAGTAACTTCACATATAAGCCACTGGTGAATAAATTGGTAAATACACCATTATAAATATGTATTTTGTGTAAAGAAATATGAAATGCAAAGCTACATGATGCAATCACACGATGACACATAGTTAAGTTCAAGTTTGATGAGAAATATGGATATTGAAAGACTCCCTACCAATATTTGAAAGAGAATGAAGAAACTCACATGAGTAATCCTGTATTACCAAAATGACCATATTGAGATTAATAGCCCAACCAAACATATGTTGGACAATAGATAACCAAAACTCATAAGAGGCCTAATAAGTATCACTAATCAACATGTCACGTATTCATGTGTTCAAACTTAATATTACCATATTATCAGAACATTGTTTATAATAACTAATAAGATGAAATTAGCAAAGTTATTTTGTTACACAAATTAAACATTGATATTTCCATGGCTATCATGATACCAAATATCTTTATAGCCCTAAAAATGATTTAAATGTAACATCATGATAATCATTATTACCAACTGATTATCTCAAAACAAATTGCTCTTCTTTTCTTAGCTCCTCCACAGTGTAATCAATCGTCCTCCCCAATGTAATCTTGTAATCCAGCGCCTAACAGTTGGTTTGTTGCAGCTGTTCTAATATAATGTGCCTGAGACAATAATAACACAGCTGTTAAGTGACAACTTGCTTCAGATTTAAAGTTAAATTTTAACCAATAAGAAACATAAGGAGGTGTAACATGATCTTGTCATTTACCTTTGCATAAGTATATACTGATCGAGAACTTTCTCTTCAAGTGCACTGAAAGCTGCCTCTAGTTCTTATATGTCCTTATTGCCGTCTTCTTCTCCTCCCCTGTAATAAATTATATATTGTAACTATTTTTCGATAAGCACTAATACATGAAACATGATAATGATATTCAAACATGGCAATGCAAATATGCATAACATTTAGTATCCAGTTATATGACCCATAATGTTTTTTTAAGAATACAACATTGTAAATCATACCGAGACTTGAGCCATACGTGTTTGTACTTATTCTACATTTCATAAGAAATATCATCTTTGCAAAATCCAATATTACTTAAAACCATCAACAATTGTTGGTGTGGATCACTAATACATCCCGGGCGATGATAAGATAAGTTTTCTTCTACATATTCATAATATTCTTTGTTTGATATGGTATGTATCAAGATTTAGAAAAAGATAAATGTATTTAGTGACAGCTTCCATTAATTTCTATTAAATCATTTATGATGCGTTCACCTCTTCGCATAATATCCGACACAATCAGTGTCTATAACAAATAAAGACGCAGCATTGTGTAAAAGTCTTACACTATTACTTAGCTGTCCAAACTCCAAAATACCTTTTATTACATATACATATATAACAAACCTCAAACGTCAGCTTGTTTCTTCCTTGAAGATATCTACTGAGCAAGAGTTAAGACCTCGATTGCGGTGGTTGTTGTTGTTGATCTGCAGTACTAAAGGGGAGTTTCTTTCGGCTTATATAGCCGAATTATGGCTTATTTGGTTCGGGGCTTAAGTTTCATAAGCTCACTTTTTATAACTTATTTTGAAATTTTTTGGCTTATATAAGTGCATTATGATGTAAAAGTCCCCTTGCAGCTCCAAGTGCAATATGCATTCGTCTACTCCAATCCAAAAGTGGTGTTCCCCGACCATAGCCTACCCAAAAAATTCCAAGTATGGAGTATAAAAAAGATTAGGTATCAAGTCCCCTTGCAGCTCCAAATGCAATATTCATTCGTCTACTCCAATCCAAAAGTGGTGTTCCCCAACCACAGTCTGCTCAAAAAAATCCAAGTGGGGAGTATAAAAAAGATTAGGTATCTAATTTAGTGATTTATTCTGTTTTCTCTAGAAGTTGACTTTTGAGAGTCAAAAAACATCTTCTCAGCATTGACTTACGTTTAAGATATATTTACATTTTAGATATAGAAGCAATGTTACTAACGTATGTAAGAAGCATTGTAAGTTAGCTTAAAAATATTAAAGCATAAAATTTAGATTCATTTTAGTTTTGCAATTCAAACTTTCTTTGTTTGTAATCCAAAAAGTAAAAAAGTCAACTATGTAAGACATAAGTACAGTAAACTATGAAGAATTTAATTTTTTAGAAAGGTATCAAGCACGTAGAACTGAAACTTATATTGTCTTGGTTATGGATGTTAATTCCATTATTAGGTTTGACATCTTTAAAATAAAAGGTCAAACACTTGCTGACAAACTAACAGATTAGCTTAGTTACCTCTCAAGCGATCTGAAACACTTCAATTAGGTATAGGTATAAAAGGATATACATGTAATCTTTCTTCTGAAGCCAAACAAAACCTGTAAAGACGTAAAAGATTCCGATGCAATGCCAGGCTTATCATCTCAAACCAAAGTCTTATTTGAAAGACACCCTTTATATACCATTCCAAAACCACTATGGCCTAGAATATTGTTGGAGCTAAAATTCCCAGTTGGAACTTGCAATTCACGAAACGCAAACCTCTTTAAATGACCAACATTAAACTCATAATTTTGTTGTAGTGCAGATGTTATAAATCACTATATTTTCACAAAGATTCCACCTTGGAATTTAGTAATTATTGATTAAAAGATGATTGTTCAGAAACTATATACCATATGATGTACATATAAGGCGAGATCAATACCAATAGATTCCACTAATAAGAAGCATAATAGTAATCACAAGCGTGCAACTAACTCCAACCATTACAGACATGATCCAACGATGATGATTGTCAACTTTCTTTTTTTGGTTACTTACTATGCACAAAGATTAAACAAAGTTATTCATATATATAATGTTTACCATTTGCGACACTAGGGAAGTTGACACAACTTGAAGAGAATGATGAAGTACAAAGATAGTTGTAACTACAAATCCTACTTCCATCAATCAGTCACATTTCAATCCGAATGAACTTTTGAATAAACTAACATTTACTTCAGGGTCATGAAGCCACGTAACAGTATTGTCTAGACCAAAAGAAAAAAAATTACAAACTATATATTTCATTACCTCTTCAAGAGTCATGAATCCACGTATTTCTTCCTCAACAATATCCTTGGTGATTGCTGATTCAGCTGGTGCATAAACTTCAGGGTCTAATTTACTCTTCAATTGCCATTCCTACACACACATGTTATACAAGAAACTTCATTGTATATCAGTTATGGCATAATTTATATCAAAGGCTAAAATTTCTTAAATAAGCATACCGTCACTAACTGTATGCTATATGGATTAAGACCAGCAAGCATTTGTCTACAAAATTCCTCATCGCGAAACCATGAGAACGTGTCCCCTACAATCAAATCAAAGCCATTAATAAACAAAAACTCAAATTAAAAACCACAAGAACAAAAGAATAATGCTTACTGTCATGTTGTTGCTTTGTATTTTCACACCAAATATATACATAAATGTGCAGATCCATTTCAGAAGTAGAATTCGATTGAGTGTTTCTAAAAATTACCTAGTTACGGACTTGCAGTAAAATAAAATTATACATGTATCAAATAGCTCCAAATTATTAATTATAGTTAGTAATTAATCACTCGGACAAATGTAGCTTTATATTAACGAATTTAAATACTTATGCATATGAAACACTCAATCATCCAAAGATACTTTATGTTTGATTCAATTGAATGCTTACTGATAAAATCATGGTACATCTCCTAGTTGAGGCCACTCTTAATTAACTGATCATGTCTTGAAATATGTTGTTTATACTTTCGTGACTACAATTAGATTTAACTTACATAAAAAATAGGTTCTATTAAACATAGTTACAATGAAAGGCCTTACTATAATGTCTTGAGGACCTTTCGCACATGATCTGAATCTGTATTGTGCAGTTTCCATATTATAAGCTCACCGCCTGTATTTATAAGAAACAGACCCTATAGCGTCTCTTTAATAACGAAGTAACGCATTATAGAATCAAGTTCATGTCATACATTTCTTCGATAGACGATAGGCCTGTAAATATGTTTCCAACAGCCTTGACAAAAGGTTATGACTCAAATTCCTGCAGGAAGAAAGATCATGACTGTTCGGTTGTTGGTGGGGGGACTGAGGCTAAGTTAATGGGAGGAGCAACTTACATATGTCAAAGATTTTTTATAGATGAAAATGAGTACGGTATGTATTGGCTCAAATTATTGCATGCTTTATTCCTGCATTCACAGGTTAAAGGAATGAGTGTTAAAGAAAAGAAATACTCAACAAAGATAAAGAAAGCACACACCACTATCCTCCACACAAGTTTAACTATATTATTGACAATACCGTTATTAGGCTACCACAAGTCATGCAATATGGTGCTTTAAAGTATTCATTACATAGAGACACCAACATAGCAATATTCACAAAATGTAGAGAAAGCAAAAAATGAATAATTTTAGTTGAACCATATACTGATGAAGCTCTTAAAGTTTTTTTGTTGAACTATATATTGAAAAATTTCATGTTTGTTGGCTGCTTAAGGATTTTTTTTATTGCTGTAAAGGGGTGTTTGGATGACTGATGTAAATGAGAGTTTGGTTGCTGACAGGGGGTGTTTGTATGGCTGTTGTAAGTGGGTGTTTGGTTGCTGTTGTAACGGTTCTAATGGTTTCCTGATATAAATAACGTCCAAACAGGCCTTATAGAATTATAGTCCTTATAGCACACTAAATCTATTTATGTCAATCCCCATTCAAAATGACTGGTTTTGACACATTACGCTATGTTTAATATTAAGCATTGTCAATCTCGGTTCAAAAATAGGATTATAGTATTAAAAAGAACAGTGACGTTACATACTAACCTTTTATTTTTCTATTTATGTGAAGATGTAGTCAAAATATACAACTTCGAAAACTTTAGCATAGACAGAGAGTACTACAGGTGCGTAAAATACACCAGCACATCCATACGCACGTTCTTTCTTAAGCCTATCATGAGGTGCACTATCTGTTCCCAAGAAAAATCTTTTATTACAACTCGTTAGAGCAGCAACAATAGGATGTCCTGCATTAATAACAAAAACAATGGTTTTATGTGCTTCTGTTCAAGCAAAATCAATAACGATCAATTTTCATAAGACGTGGTCTCAACAAAGACATTTTGGTCTACTTATCTTATTATAGAACAAATGCCTATTTTGAATAATATGTTCAATGAACAGTGAAGGGCACAAAAGGTAAAACTATTATGGATTATGAATAGTATATATGCTAATCAATATGAAAAAAACCAACTAAAACTCAATTAGTGTAGTTTGTACAGGTAAAAAAATAAAGATGCATACGGTGGGTCTTCCTCTTGGTTGCTTTCTTTTGAGGTTGGATTGTGGTTGGTGAATCAGCTTTAGGCAAATTTTCGTAGTCAGAATCTAAATCTTCATGTGATTTCTGATAGTTTCATGATCATGTTCAAAACAAAAATGACACTCCAAAAAAAGAACATTAGAATAACTGAAGAATTTTTTAGTAACATGCTATCATGCTGGTATGTGTTTAATTACACACACCTTTTACCTTTAAAAACAAGTTAAAATAACCAAAAAACGGACTTAAAATACCAAAAATATGCTTGTTTTGCTAATTGTGTTGTGCAGGAACTGATATCTAAGAAAATGACGAAAAACGAAGCCAAAACGACAAATCCGGACAAAAAAAAAAAAAAATAAAAAAAAAAAAAAAACCAATAAAAAAAAAGAAAAACGAAGCCAAAACGACAAATCCGGACACGGAATGGAAAAGCGTGGAAAAGACAAAGTCAAGTCAAAGCCCAAGTTTGAAAAAGTCAACCAAAGTCAACCCTGACAAATCCAGAAGTCAGAAAGTGAAGAAAAATAAGTTTAGGGGCCAAACTTGCCAAGTCCCTAACTTATTTTAAAGAGGGAAAAGAAGAAAACCTCACAAGGGCCAAAACTGCCAATTGCCCAAAGAGATACCACAAGGGTCATTCCTGCCAAGTCCCTAAAGATATAAAACACAAGGACTTGTGGTGTAATACCCTTTATAACTCTTAGGGGGTTGTTCTGCCAAGTTTCAAAACCTGTATAAACACAAGGACGTGTGATGCAACTAGTGATATAACCTTGAGGGACTAATCTCGACAAAACCCCAAACTTCACCCCTGGAGTTTAAATTACTGTATATCTTCTACACTTCCTTTCCCGCCAAAATGCCTAAACCCTAAACTTGTCATTGTCAACTTCGTTGACCTCCCCATATCACTCTAAAACCTTCACAATCACAAACCCCACCCCCCACATGGGTATGCCAAGTTGGCAATCCAAAAACCCACCAATTCGAATCAATGGTTGTTATAAATTTGTGTGGGCAGCAAGAAAGATCAAGGGCCATGATTGCTTTGTGTTTTCTATACTCTCACAACAAGCACACAAGACTGTTTTTGTGTCTACAAAGAAGCACAAGGAAAGAAGACAAGAGACCAAAAAAACCCTAGCTCGTTTTACTATTTAAGACTTTGTAAGCCATTGTGGCAACTAGGGAGTTTTTTTTAGGAGAGTAGTTTTTAGAATTCAGTTTAGTTTTTAATATTGTAACTCATTTCAACTTTTATGTACTTGTACCCTTTTTATGAAAATTCAGTTTACCTTTTAGATTGTTGTCCAAGTTCTTGTTTTCTTGAAGCTCACTTTTAAGCTTAATATAAGTCACTTTATAAATCTGTTTTCAAACTTTGATACAAAAACTTAAGGGAAATTTAAAAGAAGAAAAAGTACTGTTTGATAAGCTGTGGATGAATGAGCAATAATGGATGGCTCATTGGGTTTGCTAGTTAAGCTTTTATAAGCTAAGGGTAGGTTAGAGCTTATTTAGGGTTGACATAATCCTGTTTTGAGCAAGGATTAAAGGTATGCTTTCTTTTTAAATTTTGCTTAAAAAGTTACTGTAGCAAGCTTATTTTCAGCTTATTTATGCCTTATTTTGCTTATTTGCTTTTGATTTTTGCATTCTAGTGCTTAACCATACTTGCTTAATATTTGTCTTTTAAAATTTGTGCTTAAACAGCCCTTTATAGTTTTAAAATCGTTTTTAAAAATATTAAGGGGTGTTTGGGATAAGCCTAAAACGGGTCGAAATGGCAATGACATGGGTTGTGACCATTTGGCTAACTTTGGCTTAAAGTATTAAGCCTTTTGAGTCTGTTTTTCCAAAGCTTTTAAGTTCAAAAAGTGTTTCTCAAGTTTTACCATTATGTTCTCAAGTCTGTCAAGTTTTAAAGGGTCATAAGAGCTTATTTGATTAAGTTGTTAAGACCAGCTTAGGAGCATTGTTTTCTTTCTCTTTTTAGAGTAAAAATCAACTAGGTTAAGAGTCCTTGGTTTACTTTAAATCTTTGACTAATTCTGTCAACTTTTTCTTAGTTTTTCAAAAGGCCAAAATGAGTCCCATTTTCATTCTCAAAAATCAGCAGGTATATTAGTGTTTTGGGTTCTAAAAAAGTGTGCACAAGTTCATTTCCTGGTGTTCTTTATCTGTTTTAACCTAGTTTTCCAATTTGAGCTTATTTGACAGCTTATTGTAAGCTGTCAATATAAGTCCTTTTTTTAGACCATTTGCCCTGGTGCTAGGGGCTCAACTTCAAGCCACTTGTTCTAGCTTAATAGGGGGCCTCAGCCCAAGCCTTTGGCTTTTCTAAAGAGCCAATAAGCTCTTTGATAAGCCCCCTTTGTTTCAGACCTTAAGAAGCCATATTTGTTGCTTATTTTTAAGCCCAAATTGTGTCCTAGGCTTAGAATTTACTCTAGCAGTACTAACTCTTAAGTTAGTACTGCTGAGGGTATTAAGCCAATTTTTGGCTTATTAAGCTTATTCCATTTGCTTATTATTGTTCCTAGTAGTTCATTATGATGGTATGTTGAATTGGTTTGCTTATTTTCTTACTTTTCTTGCTTATTGTGTGTTAACAGCCTAGAAAAAGCCAAGTTTGCTTTTAAGCTTAATTTAAGCTTTCTGTCTAAGTTTAAGCCCTTTTCAGCTTATTTAGTTGCTAGATTCTAGCTCATTAGTGCTTATTTAGGTTAGTTAGATAATTCTTTCAGCTTATTAGTTCAAATTTTAGCTTTTTAGTCCAAAAAGTTCAAAAGACTTAAGCATTTTTGCCCTTAAGCTCAATTAAGCTACTGTCTGTTTTAAAAAGCTCTTTTTTTGCTTATTTATAAGCTTTTACAAATACCCGCAGTTATGAAAAATGTTAAGCTCAATGAGCTTAACAAGTTTGCTTAAAAAGTTTTCATAAAAAAAAAGAGGAGATAAGGGGTGACCCGGGTGAGCAAGACTCGAACCCGGGCCTCTACCCTCAATACACCTCTCTTTTATAACAAGTCTTACCGCTGTGCCCTTGGGTCTTTTCTGAAAGACTCTTGGGCACTTAGTTATTTAAGGGCGTTTTAACCCTTTTATGCAATAAGCTGTTTCAGCTTATTCTCGGCTTATTTATAAGCCGAGTTTTGGGGTTCTTATTTTTCTTAGGTAGGATTTTAGGTCTAGTATTTTAGGTAAATTTTTTAGAATTTTTAAAAATAGTTTAGTATTTTTTATAATTTAATTTAGTTAAAAGTTTAGAAAATTCATAAAAAATATAAAAATTATCAAAAAAATATTTTTCTTTTTTAGAAAATTTTCTTTAGTCATATACTACGTAGGAAAAATATAAAAACTTTCGTAGGGTTAAATTTTCAATCTTTTGATTTTTAAAGAACGGGTCTCGGGTACGGTTTTTTGACTTGAAACTGTTTTTGGGTCCCCCCCCCCCAAAAACGCCCTCCGTTTCAGTCTAGTCTTTTTCATTCTTCGTTATTAGTCCCCTAGAGTAGTTTAGAAGTAAAAATTTCTTTGTAGGGTTAATTTTGAAGATTTTAGGTTTTTGACCCCTTGTTCGGGATTCGTGCTCTCGTTTTTCAGCTTAATTTTATAATTTTTTGGTTTTTCTTAATCGTTTTTATTTGTTATTGTTTAACTTAGCTTTCCACACTCTCAAATCATTTATATCATTCAAACTCCAATCTTCCGACTGTATCGATTCTCCAGCACAGCCTCGTTGGGGATAAACGACCCGAGAACATTCTATACTACTTCTCGGTTTTATTGATTATTGTTGTTTTTTTAGATTATATATTTTATTATATATAGTGTAAAGAAAATTAACAATCACATGCCAGTTAACTCGTTAGATAAATGCTTGAGTGTTAATTTGCTCGAGATGTCCCTTGACCATGAACCCCTTTGAAACATGTCATGACCTTTAACCCCTCAAAAACATACCTTGAATCTGGACACATTAGCGTCGTGCCTTGAACTATTTTAAAACGTGCTTTAACTATGAAATCGTTTGAAACAACCTTTAACTTGTAGTCATTTGAGATGTGCCATTATTTGAACCCATTTTAGAACAGAACTATGGGTGATCCTAAAATCATTAGCGACAGTCTGATCCGATCTGAAGTATAATAAAAGGCTTGCTACAACGTCATAATACATAAAGGGTAAGAGGAACTTGTTCGTAACACATGGAATATGCTTGACTGTTAATTTGCTCGAGATGTCCCTTGACCTTGAGCCCCTTTGAAACGTATCGTGACCTTTAACCCCTCAAAAACATACCTTGAATCTGGACACATTAGCGCCGTGCCTTGAACTATTTTAAAACGTGCTTTGACCATGAAATTATTTGAAACAACCTTTAACTTGAAGTCATTTGAGATGTGCCATTATTTGAACCCATTTCAGAACAGAACTATGGGTGATCCTAAAATCATTAGCGACAGTCTGATCCGATCTGAAGTATAATAAAAGGCTTGCTACAACGTCATAATACATAAAGGGTAAGAGGAACTTTTTCGTAGCACATGGAATCTCAACTGTACAGATGCCGAAACTAACTCTTTATATAAACAGTAAATGAAAATATATGAACCAAACCCAAAACCCCTTCAGCTAAAACATAAAAACAACATGACGATGAGACCACAATTAGGGCAAAGACAGTACAAATACTTTTGAAACAACACTTGTTACTTCAAGACTACTTGAACCTCTGACGTGATTGTAAACAATTGAAGCTGTTGGTTGGTGTTTTACTATGACAAATGACCTTAAGACGAAAAGTCAAAATATAACCATACATAAGGGGGTTAGAAACCAAAAACTGACATCGACGCACAAACCAAATATGTAGTAGTGAGAAGCAAGGATGAAGAAAATAAAATAATGTAAACAATAATTACTAAAAGGGCATCAATATACTAACCGCTATAGGTTATCTTGGTTCAATGAATTCCACTTCAGCAACCTCGAGTGGGGACTGAATCTCCCCTAAAATGGTAGGCTATATATAGTTATCCTTACATGCATTATGTAATTATTTGAGTTGATATATCATTCAGTGAATAATGAAAACACATACATAGTTAGCAGGTTTCGAAAACTTCATCCTCTTCATTGTAGTTACATGTGGCTTTCTTCCAGAGACTAAAACCAAACCCGCGCTTTGCCTGCTATAAGTAATTGGTTTAGGAACAAAGAAGATAAAGAAGCAAAATAAATTACCTTAGAGATGGGGAGCCTGTAGAGATGCAGCCTGTTTATGAGCATGTAAGATCAAAGCAAACCCTAATATCAAACCATAATATAAAAAAACAAACATATACATAAACAAAATCAAAAAAAAATAAAACAGATTCATTAACTCGTATTTCATACGTATTAAAGACCACGTTTTTTTTGTGAATTAGGGCCACGATACAATGAAGTAGGTTTGAAAAACATATTTTTTTTCTAAATAATGTAGGGTTTTGAGAGAAGAGATAACAGAAAACATATCTTTTCAACAATGCATATTAATGGTTACACCATGATCCTGTGACTCATATTCCTCACTATTGATATAACATTTATCAATCAAGTATTTAATGTATCCTTGCGGATCTACGAATGAATATTATATCATTATAAGGTTTAACATTTAAAACCTTGACATGATATTCACCAGTGTGTTTAGAATGTTATGTATTTTGTATTTTATATCTCTTCCAGATCTAAAACGCTCCCACTTACTTTTTGTAATTAAATACTCTTCTATAATTACTTA
>BQNB010101240.1:0-24517 GCA_026074375.1 Tanacetum coccineum | reverse complement strand
TATTTAACCTCACATTTTTTATAAAAATGTCACAAATTTTTTTATAACTTTTACAAAACATTTTTAGATTTAAAAGAAATATTTTATTCAAAATAAATATTTTGAATTTAAATTTTCTACCTAAAAACAGCTAGAAATGTTCCAGAAAACACCTCCCCCAGAAAAGACAAAAAAAGGAGCGTCTAGCCTGGGCGACCCCCTTAATTATAAGGGCGGTCCCCTTAATTAATAAGGGGATTGACACCCTAATTATGGGGCCGCCCAAACAAAAAAGAAACTCGGTTTTCCTATAAATACTGGACTATTCCCCACTGATTTTCTCACCTTTTGCACACACTTTCTTTCTATTCTAAATCAGTTTATACTCTCCTTTCATTCCTTTGATCATTTAATCTTAAGCATTTGTTTCCAAGTAATTCAAGCTTATTCCTCTAAGTGCAAGAGAAGAACTCTCGTTATCATTAAGATACGAAATTATGTAGCATAGTTAGTGCATTCGTGACATGTCTTACATTCACAATGTATAGATCGAGTCCATGTATTCCAAACTTGTGTAATAGTTAGATTGTGGTGATCATGGTGTGTATAGTTGTTAGATCATGGTGATCGTCAAGAGTATAGTTAGATCGGGGTGATCTTAGTAAGTAGTGTTAGATTGGTGTGATTAAGGTAGTGTCTAGTTGAAGTAAAGTATATAAAAGTTGTGAAGGGTAGAGAAGTTGTGAAGTGAAGTGAAGTTTTAGAGTGAAGAAAAAGTTGTGTGGTGAAGTGAAGTAGTGAATTGTCGTAAAGTGGTATGGTTAGTTGTGATAGATTGGTTCTAGCTAGGATTAGAACTCGACATTTGGCTTAGTGTCAAAAATTGGTGTAAGCTTAGTTATGTATGGTTTTCTCCGCCTAAAGGGAGCTTGTTGACTAGTGAAGTAACTCTCGAGTTGGGTACTCGGGGAGTAGAGTAGGGCAAAGAGATGCTTCGTGACCGAACCACTATAAATCATCGCGTCCAGTTTGCACTTACTTTTACTTTTCGCTTTACATCTTTATTTACCTTATCGCCTTACATTTATATTTGCATTAGATCTATATGTGTGTTGATTGTTGCTTATATTGTTTGGATGATGATTGTGACATAGATAGAAGTTAACATTATGATTATGTTTATATTGCTATGACATGTTCTAGTAGATATAGATGTATTATTCACACTTATCATATTGCATCTAACTTGATGGATAATTTGATACAAAATAATTTAAGTTTTTAAATGGAAACGTATTCACCCCCTGTACGATTTCCACAGTGTAGGCTACAGCTCCTAAGCTTCTTACACCGGTTCATCCTAATATGACGTTATAGGGGGAGTGGCTTTTAACGAATGTAAATTCCATTAGTATAGTTCGGAGCCTTTCTGATTCTCCCATAGTCACATTTAAGTTGATGGTTCCTATAGGGTAACTTACTTCGCCGGAAAATCCCACCAATGGCGTTCTAGACTCTTTAAGTTTTGCCCTTGTTTCAGCTCCTAAGTTTCGGAAACAATGTTCGTACATAACTTCGGAGGAACTTCCCCCGTCAACATAAATCCTGCGGACCAGGAATCCTTCGATAAGTGCTTCAAGTATTATGGGAGAGTCTACTAGTTGACACCGTGGCATGGAAGGAAACGACATCTCATTGTCCAACCATTGTTTTGATTGTTCGCGTGGTCTTTTCTTGCTTGTATTTCCTCTATTCATTCCAACGATGGTTCCGAGCCAGACTTGCTCCCCTTGCTTAGACCTTTTCCATTTATGCTTTTATTTTTACCTTTATGATTAGCACTGAGGTTTTTCTTTTCGGAGCTCCTCTTTTGAATCTGCAACATTATTAGATTGCCGGTGCAAATATTTGCTCCGGTAAGGATGGTGGATAGACTTTTTTCTTTGAACCTGGCCCTTTATTCGGTTTTATATCGACCTTCCTTGATGTGTTTTCTACCTGACTAATAATGGTGGGAGAGGGGTGGCTGTTGTCGGGCGAAAAGGATGTAACGGACCAGGGTTGTGGTCCTGTCACCCTGAATTCCAATAATACCCTTCCGACCCCTTCCTCCGGTGACTGCGTGTCAGTTATGTTTTTTTTCTATTTCGTCAGACTCAGGTAGATTGGGATGCCGGGTCTCACGGATGGCGCCAAATGTTAAAGTAAATTTACGGGGGCTGCTTGAGCTTGATAAAAGTGACCTCATCGGTAGTAAAGATTGAGTTCAACTTGGTTCCTCCAGAGCATAGTCCTTCGTCTCCTAGCTAAAAAAAAGAAAGAACACCGTTAGCTCGCCCCGAGGTGTTAGTCCGAGACCAACTCCGGCGTGAGAGTAAGTACAATGATTGTGTGATAAATGCAGAGAATGTAAAGTATGGTCCGGAAAGGTGTTGTGTATCGTCTCGAGGAAATGAGTTCTCCCTTTATACCAATTGGGATTCGCTACAAGACATAACTGTGGGGATCTCTCTTGGTATAACTTGTCGGCTACGTGTCCTTCCAAGGACAGTGGTCCTTCACAAGGACTGTACCTTTGTCTGATTGTCCTTTGATACCGCTGCATTAGGACGGAGCTAATAACTTTGGACCTGATATGTCCTTCAACATACCAGCTTCTCCGGAATTCTAGTTGTGGCTCTAGACCTTACGTGTCCTTCAACAAGTCAGCTTCTCCGGAGCATTTCTTTGGTTTTAGCCCGTGCTAGTTTGACAGAAGCATCCAAGCCAGTTTTATCCTTTGGATGTTCCGGGGGGAGACTATACCTCATCATTCTTCTGGAAGAAAAATATTTCTTGACAAAAATAAGGAAAGATTTTCTAGATTTGGGAAGATTTGGAAATATTTGAAAGATTGTTTTCACCTATGGTTGATCCTATTTTGTCTTATTAATTAATATAACTAGCTTATAATTAATCATGTGTTTTACTTGAAATCATTTAATTAGAAAAGGTTTATGCAAATGTTTAAGTTTAAATGCAATAGAAAATATTTTTCTTTGATCATTAACTACGTTTAATAATACCACATTCATACCTTAAGTGATTTGTCATCGTCAAGTAAACTTACGACTAAATAACTTGTTTACGTAAACTTTTACGTAGTATGACATTATATTTGTTATTATTAAAACTCGAAGATCATTAAATATAAATAACATTTTTACGCGAATATTTGTATTAACAATCTCCCCCTTTTTGATGATGACAAAATATAAACTCATATGTATTAAAAGTTACTAAATAAGTATTTAGTAGTTGAGTTTACATATCTTCTCCCCCTTTTTGTCGAAGCAAAAAGCGTTATAAAGGCGCGGTTGCAAGTCAAATTTTGACGAATGCAAAGTAACTTTGTGATGAATGCAAAGTAAAAATAAAGGCGAATTTGCAAGTGCTCCCTCTTGGTGTATGCTCCCCCTTTCTTAGGGCACTAAGGAATCGATCTATGGATGCATGCTACAAAACAAAGTTAGTAGACAAGCAAATATATATATGGCAACAACACATGCATATATATAAACAATAAGCAACCATCAATCATCACAACACAATAATTAATAATGTTAAATCCATTATAAGTGGAATTACATAAAATTAGGCGTAAAGCCAAAATAATCTAAAAAGACTACAACTAGGAAAATTAAAAATAAACTAGAAAAAGAAAAACTATTAAAAATTCTAAATCTTAGGATAAATATCAATTTTCCCATATAATCCGTAGGGTGAGGCGAAACACCAAGGTGGTTAGTGCGGAAAGTATGGTGAGTTGGATGAAGATCCAATGTGGTGTCGAATGTAGGAGAACATGTAATTGTCCCGATTTATAAGCGTGTGGATTTTACGCCGAGTGGTGCTACAACATTGACAAAACATGTTGTGAAGGTGAGGCATGTCATTTGGATGTATGAAATCTAAGATGTTATTTGGAGGGTTGGGAAAATCTTGATCTCCAAGATTTGGTGGTAAGTGTTGAGTGTTTTCTAGTTAAGGTGCATTGTTGTTGATGTTGACAAACAATGGTTGAGGTGGTTGTGGATGTTCAAATCTGGGTGGTGGATGTGTAAATCTGGGTGGTGTATGTTCAAATCTGGGTGGTGGTCAAGAAACACGAGGTGGTGGTGATAGATTTGAAGGACCGAGTGGCCAAATATTCACGGTTAACATGTAAGGGTCATTAGGTGATAATATTTATGGTGGAAGTTCTTGAGGTTCAACCTTCATTGAGATGACAATTCTTAGTTTAGGTGGAGTAGCAACATGAGTTAGTGTTGGTGACTCACTTGGAGATGATGATGAAGTGTAATAGGTGCTTCTACTAGAGGTGAATTTTGATGGTGCATTTGGTGGTGAAAGGGATTTCTTTCTTGGGGTGGAGATGAAGTTCTTTGATTTTGATGTTCCTCACTTGAGGATTCAAGGTTGACATAGCTAGGTGGGTTGACACTCATTCTTGCGGGTTTTCTCTTGAAGTTGGGTGAGTTTGTTTTGGATGAACTAGTCATGTTGATGAACTAGTGAAGTGTATGTGTAAACTTTACAAGAAATGTAAAGAAAAGTGATGTTGAGGGTGATGATTATATGTTTGAGGTGGTGAAGTGTTTTGTATAATGGTTCTTGGATTATATGGAAAGCATGATATATCCCAAGGTTTAAAATCTCACATAGGATCATATAGCATGATTATAAGATAAAGTAGAAAAAGTTAAAAATCAAGAAAATTCAAATTTTGTCACATGGTCTGGTGACCCACAGATCTACCAAAACAACGTACGATCTCCCTTAGGTGGATCCGTGGCACCTAGAAAAATGACCAGAACCCTTGTTTTGCAGCCAAAACACAAACCAAATAGCATGCGATCATCATAATCCATAATCTAAAAGCATTATCAAGCTAAATTATCCATAAAACATAAACTGAGAAACCACATAGTGTAGTTTAACGTCTAATTCAAACATGCAAATCCAAATAAACAAGTTAATAATCCAACCATATGAAATTTAAACAAGTAAATTGTTCATAGATGAAATCCCATTTAACGACACCCCTTCTTCAACATTTTTGAAAACTTGTACAGAGCCCGAGCCATGTTCTTGAACACCCCTCTTGTCTCCCTTTGGTCATCTGACATGTTTGCACGAATGGGGAGAGCCCTATGGTAAGACCTAGGGGAAAGCTTAGTGCTAGGCAAGTCTCCATTATCCGAGGGGGTGATTCGGATGAGGATGAGGATGGAAATTGTTCTCGCTTAGAGTTTCCTATATTCCTAGTTTTCTTGGGAGGTGGCCTTTTGGGTTGTTTTGCCTTAAGGGATGATATTCTCATAGGGACGAGAATGTAACGATCATCAAAAGGATGGTTCACGGTGTTTGCCTTAAGATTCTTAAAGAGACGAGTTAGAATTATACCGTATGGTAAAACTTTGTCAACTCGATCTCTAAAGTTATACATTCTCATGATGATGAAATAGTCAAGGTTGTATGGTTTCCCAGTATCTAGGCGATACAACATCAAAGCAATTGATGCTTGAACATGTTCTCTATTTCCTATGGCTGCATAAACGTTTTCCCTAATGACAAGTTCACAAGGTTTCAAGTGTTCAAGAAGTTTATTTGTTTGGATTTGGTTTGGTAGTTTTTGGACTACTCCTTGTTTTTTTTGAATGTGGTTCTTAGATGAATCACATTTAAGATGTCTTCAAGAGAGGGTAGAGTTGAGTTGTAAGGAAGATTTTGCTATATGTTCTTTTCAAGTTAACCAAGAGACCAAGCATCAGAATAGATACATATGACTTGATTTGGTATGGAGGTTAGCTCGGCAAATCGGTCAAGGGAGATGTTAAATGCACGTCCATTAATGTCAAATTGTATGAAGAGTTGATTATCAACAAGGTTTCTATCAAGGCGAAGGGTTTTATAGAATTCTATGATGAACCTAGGACAAATTTCCTCATCTAGAGAGAGTAGACAATCAAAACCTATATTGGTGAATTTGGCTATGGATTCGTCACTTAGGTCTTGAAAGAAAGTAGGGTCAATAGTTCTCCCCTCGTGAACATACCCACTGTCAAAGGCTTTATAGACGTTGATAACATCAAATAGTTAATACTTTTTGGTATCGAATTCCCTATCAAAATGCTTGTAAATATTGTATAAATGCTTGAAAATGATACTTAATCACTTATTATGTTGTTTACAGGAAGAAAACAAGCATTGAGCAAGAAACACGAGAAATGGATGAGAAAATCAAGCAAGGACGGATTCCCAAGACTTGTTATGGCGTAACTAACCCGCATGAGTTACGCCGTAACCTATTAAAGGCAAGTATGGTCATCATGGAGGTTACGGCATAATTTCTTAGTAACCTTTACGCCATAACAACGCCACGTCAGGGAATGATAACTCATCCTAATCAGCATTACAGCGTAACATAGACGATTTAGTTACGCCATAACACATTTTAAGCCTACGGTATGGAAGCCCACCTCAACATGGTTACACCGTAACCCAATACCTTGGTTACAGCGTAACAGATTCATAAACTATAAGTACAACCCTCATTTTGCACATTCGACATCATCCCTTCTACCACAACATAAAGGGGCGAATCAAGCATCCATCAGAAGAAGTCCACCAGAAGTCCAAGGGAGTCAT
Organism: Tanacetum coccineum; assembly: GCA_026074375.1. Taxonomy (NCBI): domain Eukaryota; kingdom Viridiplantae; phylum Streptophyta; class Magnoliopsida; order Asterales; family Asteraceae; genus Tanacetum; species Tanacetum coccineum. Next base: position 17,848 of record BQNB010101240.1, on the reverse strand, counting down.
CACTAAACTGTATTTTTGTATTTAATCGTTCAAAATGCATATTGTAAGGATTATGAGTTTTCTATCTAAGATTTCCTTCATTAATTCTTGCTGTACTGTTACCATAAGCGGCTAAGCACTCCTAGTACTGGCTTATTTTACTGTTGTTATGTTGAATGTTTCCTGTTTAGTTATGGTTTTATTAGATATCCTTATGCCTGTCATTGATCCTTGGGTTTTGGTAGTGTTGAGGGTGGCTTAGATCCTGTTAGTGTTGTCATTAGGCGGACTAGTTGAACATGAAATTAGCAGGTACTAAGGTAGGGTTGCTTCTATCCCTAGTGTAGGAATTAACCAAATTACCGCCTCTATCACATTAAACACTTATAAAGCATAGGAACTCTTTCAGAGAGGGTTATTAATCTATATAGGTTATAGAACTGGTCTTAAGGATAGTTGGGGATTAATCACTACAACTTGGTTTCCCTACCTTCATGACTTTTGGGGGATTCGGGATCGCAAGAAGTACAGGACAGACCTCAAATGCCAATTCTGGTATGTCGATATTAGAACCACTAATAAAACAAGTAATTAGACATTGCACAGGAAAATATAATCATAGCAATAGTAATGAAACAGCTAAGCTAGCACGCTTTTCTCCCTGATAATTCTCTCGCATTTAATTTTCGCATTTTACTTTCCTGTCATAATTTCAAAATCATTTCAATTCAATTTTCAAACCTGTGACATTTCAAATTAAAACTAATTAACCTTAGTTCTTGGGATGACCTCGAATTTACCAAGTCCTGCACTACATACCACCGGGTTTTTTGCTCGTTAGTGCGTGTAGACATCAGTAGACGAGTTTTATAAATTTAAAACTTGGAAAATTAATATTAACAATTAATACGCATCAAGTTTTTGGCGCCGTTGTCGGGGAGCTAAAATTAGTTGTAATTTGAATTCTTGTTTTTATTTAATTTTTGTACTAATTTTTGATATTTTTAAGAATCATGAACGGTGAGGTTGACATCAATACCCTCACCATAAAGCAATACCTGGAATTAACCAGATGGAACCAGGCACCGGGCGTGGTTAAACCCGAGATCTAGGGCAATGTCAATTTCGAGATCAAGAGTCAAATTCATACGTGAATTGAGAGAAGAAACCTTTTTCAAGAACAAAAATGACAATGCTTAAGAACATGTTGAGCGAGTTGTAGACATCGTCAGTTTGTTTAACATTCCAGGAGTGACATACGACGCAGTCATGCTACATGTTTTCCCCATGACACTCACTGGAGCCGCTAAAAGGTGGGTGGATAGATTAACCCCAGGAGCCGTTAACACCTGGGATCTCCTTAAAAAGCCTTTATCCAAAGGTACTGTCCACCATCCAAGACGGCCAAACAGCTTGAAGAAATCCTAAATTTAAAGAAAGAAGGTGACGAGTCATTGTACCAAGCTTGGGAAAGGTACAATGACCTGCTATATAAGTTCCTAACTCACGACATCAATAGCCAACAGAAGGTGAATATCTTCAACAATGGTTTGGGCACTATGAATCGCCAATTGCTAGACGCGCAAGGGCCAATTCCTGGTATGACACCTGCGCGAGCTCTAACAGCAATCCAAACCTTGGCTGACCACTCTCAAAACTGGCATGACGGTTCATCAAGCAGGAATACGAGTAGCAGCAGTAACTCTAAAGGAATTGCTGCGATTGTTAGCAAGCTATATGGCTTGGGTCGAGATATGAAAAAAATGAAGGAAAATGTACATGCTATACAAGTAGGATGCCAAGATTGTGGAGGACCCCATCTCGACAAAGATACTACACACGCGTCGATAACCAACCACCTAGCAAAATAAAACCAAGTCTCACTCAAATACTGAACAAATATATGGAGGAGTCGGCAAAAAAAGAGGCTGAGCAGGACGAATGGTTAAGAATTTTTTACCTAAACACATAAACAAATCGAGAAAGTCATGATAAGATTATCCAAGGTCTCAAAACTAAGGTAAAAACCTTGACAAATGAAGTTGAAGGAAAAACTACTAGGGGAAGTTCGAAGAATGCAAGGCAATCTTCACTGAAGACGTGTTTCCTTTATATACGCCCTTCTATTACTCCCCCAAAGAAATTGAATACTTCTTTGCTAACTCAGGTTTTTCAGAAGATGAAAAACAAGAAACTAGAAAAGAAGAAGAGGCTAGTAAGGTAGTCGCAACAATTAACATTACACCTGAAGTAAAACTTGCATCTCAAGAGGTAAAACAGAATGTAAGCTATTACGTTGAACCTTACAAACCACCAGTACCATTCCCCAGGCAACTTGAACACCACACATAAGAAGCATTAGTTCATCAAACCATGGAGAGCTTGAAGAAAATTAGGATACACCTTCCTCTCCTAAAGGTAATTAGGCAAACTGATGACTACGCCAAACATATGAAAAATCTGGTGGCTAACAAACCAAAGACACTCTAGGAAGATGAGATTAAGATCAATCCGAGATGTTCGGCTCTCCTCCAAAATTAACTACCCCCTAAGGAACAGGATACAGGAAGTTTCATTCTCCCTTGTTCCATCGGAAGGTTAGATTTTAACAACGCTTTGGCAGATTTAGGAGCTAGCGTTAGTATTATGCCATTTTCTATGTATAAAAGGCTAGGTATGGGAAAGCTCGAACTAATCAATATGGTGATAGAAATGGTAGATAATACTAGATGTGTACCTAAAGGAATAGTCAAAAACCTTCTGATTAAAATTGACAAGTTCATCTTTCCCATGGATTTTGACATACTAGATATGGTAGAAGACTTCATGATGCCCATTATCTTAGGGAGAATTCTGCTAGCCACGACCCACGCTAAAGTGGATATCTTCAACAAGTCTATTTATTTAGAAGTAGGAAATGAGAAAGTCATATTTAAGATGAGGCATAGCTTCACAACCACATCCGTCAAATTAGTTCATGCCATTAAAAGTGAAGTTTGCCCTGAGGATAATGATCTAATGAATATAGATCCTAATTTATTCTTATATGAGTCTGAGTCCTATAAGTTTAACTATTTAGTGACTATCGATCCAAATATTTTTCCTTATGACATTGGTGTTCAGGAATCATATGAAGAGATAGTCTACAAGATGATGACTGATCAAGAGGATCCATGGAAAATAAAAAAATAGATGAAGCAAACATGGAACAGCACCTAGACCTCACACCTACAGGAAAACCAAGGATACATTGGTGCAGGGCGATCACGCAGAAGAAAGAGAATGGGCGCAAATATTGGGCATCCTGTGATCCATATGGTGACGTATGCAATGGGGGAGACTTACATAATGAAGAGAAGAAACGTTATTGGGAAATCACAAACGATGGTGAATGATTAGATCTAGCATGGGAGGGATTAAGCTTCAATGACTAGGTAAGAATAAGGTACGGTAAGGTGTGTAAAATGACTAAGGATAGAATCCTTAAAGATTATTGGAGAGAAAGGTTTAGTGATGATCATGACGACATTGATCGACCTGTTAAAACCAGTGATAGTGTAGAAGATGAGGATCCAGAGAAATGCGGGGAAGATCGAACAAATATAATAATAGGAGTTGTTCTTGGTAAACTAGACGATGCTTGGTTTAAAGGGACAAGTGAAGATGAGGACGATTTGGAAGGAATAAGTGATTACTTAGAACCAACGTCGCACGATAGGTTAATTGACTTAGATGACGAGGCTTATAAAGAGAGACAATGCAAATTGCTTGGCATGACCTAAATGAAACCACCTCTAATCTTGATTGAAAAGGTTGAGGTAACTAGGTACTGTTGGACTAGGAGAAAGATATACGAAGGTAAAAGTCTTAGGAATTGATGAAATGCCTAGAACTAGGGAGAATGTTGCCACCATGAGAGCTGGGTTAATGGTGGAAATGGGCACTAGTGGGGGAGTCCAAGAAAAAACGTAGCTCTGGCATGAGTTTAACTTAAAGACTCATTAATAAATGAAAGTGCTTGTCGGGAGACAACCCGTATTTTATTAATAAATTTCATTTGATTTCTTGCATTTAGTTGGTTTTGTATGTTTCTAACTTGGTTTTTCAGGTTCTCGCAGCAAGGGGACGGATTTCAAGGTCCCCTCGACTCATAATCATGTGGTAATTATTCTGCTGACTGCAGCAATTACGACGTAACTATCCTAATTACGAAATAATCTTTAAAGTTACGACGTAATTCAATCTATAGTTACGCCGTAACAATTTTTGATCAATATTTAAAACTTACTTTGCCACATGGTTACGGCATAACTCAACTTATAGTTACGCTGTAACCCCTTCCTGCAACCCTTTTAAATGTTTGATTTTTTTTACAAAACTGTGTATATTTAAAATGAATTTTGTGGGTACATTCTCTAGAAACCCTCATGAGACTTCACTCGTCCACTTAGTCCACCAAGTGGTTTAAAAGGCTTGTTGCATATGCTAAATGCAACCGTGATTCCTATGAAAGTGAGTTAGGTTTTCCTATATAATTTTGTGTTGAACAATTAATGCATTTAGGTTTGTTTAGTGATTTTAGGGGATAAGAGTTTTGCTCAGGTTATTCTTGACGGGAGTTCTCTTCTTGCCAAGACATCTCAGGATGCAGAGCAATGCTCAGGGGAGTCTCTAGTTTTAATTCTACTCTTGTTATTACTTTTTCATTTCGTTAAATGTAAAATAGGGACATTGTCAAACCAAGTGAGGGGATAGGAGTAGTAGTACCACTTGACGGGCATTTGTCTTGGGTTTTCTAGTTTATTTTGAAAAATAATGCCATTTTTAAAACTTTTTAACATGTTTTTCTTAACTGAACTAGATTAGATCTTTGCCGAGCGCACAAATTACCCTTTATTTCTATTGGTGAGGTTAAGCCTGATGATTCTGTTTTCATATATTTTACTAAAATCTACCAAAGATATGAGTGTGTCGGTAGTATTGTAGACTTTAGAACTTGGCTTGTACATCATTTCAAGACCTAATTGATTAGCAAGAATAGATGGTTCAAGAAGGAAACATTTAGGAATTCACCCAAATATAGCCCATATGTATAATGTTGTGTGCATTTATTGACTTGTTGACCTCCTGTGATAAAACCCTTTGTTGCACTCATTTTTAGTGCAAGATACCCCTAGATCACCCTGTTAAGTCAATCTGTGTTTTTAACCCATTATATTGAATGTATCGTTACACCATTTTACCTTAGCCAGCCCTATAGTCTATATTTTCTCGACAATTAAAATCTCTGGCTACTTAAGTCTATGGTTTAAGGTAATGGGTTCAGAGATTTTGCACGTTCGTGAAAGACGTATTCATTTTTGATCTATGAAGACCCTCATGTATAATCACTTTCAATATGATTCATCTCAAGTGGGGGATATACATTGTTTATATGTTAAAGGAGTATTGTGTAAAAAAAGAAAATATAGAAAACATATATAAATAAACTCCTGTAGATATTTACATTGGTTATGTGTTATAAAACCAACAGATTATTTGAGCTATGGAGATGGTGCAACTATAAGCCATCTCTTTGATTTTGAAGGTTGGGCTTGTATGATCTTCTTCATCATTGCAAAGCAGGACTTCATCATTACATCCGATACTAGCCCATTATTGTTATGAAGATCAGATTTTCGCGCTTAGACACTTAGACTCATGGATGGACATTGGCCGGTTATGACAACCATAGTTTATATAGACTATTTGTTTTGTGTTTTCTTTAACCAATTATATGTGTATCCAATGTCTAATCCTAACCCTTTCTTTACCCAAAAAAATCCTAACCCTTTTAATGATTCTAGCCTTTAGCCTGCTCGAGTTAAGGATTTAAGCAATCACATGTGTCTCGTTTATAGATTTGGACGAGCATGTGTGGTTTTGTCGCCTTTTTCTAGATCAGTGGTATCAGAAAGAGTCAAACACCTGTTTAAACCTCTGTGTGTCACCCATTTTATTTTAAGAGCTGTTTAGACCCTAATTCTAGCTCGTGTCGATTTGTGTACTTTACAAGTTTATGATAGAATACATGCTATGACAGTGCAATTGAGTGCTCACCCTGAAAATGAAAACACTTAGACTAGTTTGTGAGTTGAGTGATTTTGATCCCCTTTTTCATGAGGTAGGATATAAATTCATTCCTCCAAGTTAAATTGAGGAAGTCTTTTTATTAATTAGTCTAACAGGTCTACTTGAGGGAAAGTAAAAGTCAAGTGGGGAGATATTTGATAATATTAAATAGTTTATACTTTTTGGTATCGAATTTCGTATCAAAATGCTTGTAAATATTGTATAAACGCCTGAAAATGATACTTAATCACTTATTATGTTGTTTACAGGAAGAAAACAAGCATTGAGCAAGAAACATGGGAAATGGACGAGAAAATCAAGCAAGGACAGATTCCCAAGACTTATTACGGCGTAAATACCCCGCAGGAGTTACGTCGTAACCTATTAAAGTCAGGTATGGTCATCATAGAGGTTAAGACGTAATTGCTTAGTAACCTTTAAACCGTAACAACGCCACGTCAGGGAATGATGACTCATCCTAATCAGCATTACGTCGTAACATGGATGATTTGGTTACGCCGTAATACATTTTAAGCCTACGATATCGAAGCCCACCTCAGCATGGTTACGCCGTAACCTAATACCTTGGTTATGGCGTAACCGATTCGTAAACTATAAATACAACCCACATTCTGCACATTCAACATCATCCCTTCTACCACAACATAAAGGGGCGAATCAAGCATCCATTTAGAGAAGAAGTCCACCAGAAGTCCAGGGGAGTCATCAATAAACTGTATTTTTGTATATAATCATTCAAAACACATACTATAAGGATTATGAGTTTTCTATCTAAGATTTCATTCATTAATTCTTGTTGTACTATTAACATGAGTGGCTAAGCACTCCTAGTGTTGGCCTAGCTATGTATTTATTGTTGTTATGTTGAATGTTTCCTATTTAATTATGGTTTTATTAGATATCCTTATAGCATGTCATTGATCCCTGAGTTTTGGTTGTGTTAAGGGTGGCTTAGATCCTATTAGTTCAATCATTAAGCGGACTGGTTGACATGGAATTAGCAGGGTACTAGGGCGTTGCATCTATCCCTAGTGTAGAAATTAACCAAATTACCGCCTCTGTCGTATTAAACACTTAAAAAGTATAGGAACTCTTTTAGAGAGGGTTAATAATCTATATAGGTTATAGAACTGGTCTTAAGGATAGTTGGAGATTAATCACTACAACTTGGTTGCCCTACCTTCGTGATTTTCGGGGGATTCAAGATCGCAAAAAGTATAGGGCAGACCTTAAATGCCAATTCGGGTATGTCGATATTAGAACCACTAATAAAACAAGTAATTAGACATTGCACATGAAAATATAATCATAGCAACAGTAATGAAATAGCTAGGCTTGAACGCTTTTCTTCCTGATAATTCTCTCGCATTTAATTTTTGCATTTTACTTTCCTGTTATAATTTCAAAATCATTTCAATCGAATTTTCAAACCTGTGACATTTCATATTAAAACTAACTAGGCGATTACCCGCGCATAACGACAGAAATTCCTAGCGGTATATAGTTGTAGTGATAAAAAAGATTTATGAGTTATAAACGAAAGATAATAGAATTTTGATGATTTGGGATTAAACATAATGTTTTGAAACCCGGTTCCACCTGGTCGGTCGATTCCAGTCGAAAAAAGGGGTCAAATTAAACCCTTTTTTTATATTTTCGAAACCTAGTTAGACCCGCTGGATTTGAAGTGACCCGGGTCACCTCGTTTTTCGAGATATATATATAATTTTTTGTATCATTCTATATATGTATAAATTTTATTTTTGTGAAAGACCGGGTTGATCCGGTGGTCGAATCGGTTGAACCGGTAACCTGATGACTCGAACGCGTCGATTAGAGACCCAGTTTTGCAAAACATTAATTAAACACTATTTAAAGTGAATGGAAATAAGATGAGTTATTCACGAAAATAATTATATATGTTTATAGTTTCCATATATAGTTAACTTAATTTTTTCACTTTCAAGAAAACATGATTTTTCCATTATATATGGTATAGACGAATACCCGTGCATATTTTGGTTACAGAAAGTTATAAGTATTCAACGATTTAAATAGTATGCATTAAAATCACAATTCATATTTATAATAGTTTGCTTGGTGGTTTAAAATTTAAAAATAGACCAATAATGGTATAGAGGAGTACCCGTGCATAGGAACGAAATTTTATAACGGCATATAATTATAATGATATATTAGTTAAGTATTTTGTGTAACGTTTGGTTAGTTATGGTATTGAAGTGTGAATACTTTCCTAGTGCCATTTAGTTTTAAGTCAAGGTTTTCACAAATCATATATCTACTACATAACAAACTGAATAAATTGTGAGTTGTACTAAGAATAGTTCTCATTTGAAATTCAGGGTTTAAATACTTTCTTAGATTAGTGATTGTGGTTCAATACTTTCTTAAATTTTGAGGTGACCAAAATGGGTATTAAAGTTTGAATATTTTCCTAGATTATACACGACTTATTTCCTAGTACCAAAGAGGTATTAAAGTGTGAATATTTTTTTATAATACTTATTTTTGGGTTGACGAAGATGTTTATTAAAGTGTGAATTGTATGAATATTAAAGTGTAAATCTTATAATACTTAGATTAGTGATTGTGGTTTAATACTTTCTTAAATTTGGCAGCTTGATTATTGCACTCGTTCTCATGTAATCGAACCATAATGACATTGTGTTACTCTATTCAATCATTTGAAAACTAAGTGAATGAGTAAAAGGCTTTTATTAAAAGATATACATAGAATAAGGTACACTAAATTGTCAGTATTTGCATCTAATTTACATTTACTAACCATAATAGGTTGTTAGTGGCAATAAAAAAATGAATCAAATTGTTGTAAATAGTAGCAAAACATCAGTTCTGGTGAAGGCTTCTTTAGTACATGACTTTTGCAGGGTATGTTCCATTTTTTTCATCTTCGATCTCAATCAAGCTTTCTTTTACCAAGTCTGTTGCCTATATTACCACGTCCGACCAGTTCCTGTTCCAATATATATAGTTAGTTTGTTCAACTAAAAAATTTATAAGAACCGTAAGAAATGTGTTATAATGAATAATACTATACCCTTTAGTTGTGTCGAATGCGAGTCCCACATGTAGAGCAGGTTGTTGCTGAGTAGGATTAGGATTGAGATGATTCTACATAAATACAAATACCAACAAGCATAATATATTAGGACAAATAGTAAACAAAACATACCATTGTTTCTGCTTCACCGTTAACGGTTTTTTTTATTCTCGAGCGTCATTGCTCCTGTTTCATATGGTTATGGTTATGCAATGAGTTATTTATATAGGCATGAGCTATTAATTTGAACTTTCATATTAACAATTAGCATTCAATGACATTAACAATTACAATTCAAATTAACAATCACCATTAATGGCTGTAAATGATTTGAAATTTAGCATTCAATGAGATTAACAATTACAATTCAAATTAACAATAACCATTAATGGCTGCAATCGATTTGAAATGGCATGCGTTTCTTAATTGCTTTACAAAGTTTTCTTAAATACTTTCAACTTTCAATTTCCTACTTTTTCAAGAATATGTAGAAAATGCTTTATAATGTAGCATAGATTAACCTTAGCCCTTAGGACGACCTCGGATTTACCAAGTCCTGTACTACATACGATCAGGTTCTCTGCCTGTTAGTACGTGTAGACATCGATAGACGAGTTTTATAAATTTAAAACTTGCAAAATTAATATTAACAATTAATACGCATCAGACGTCCTTTTGTTCAGACATGTTGGGATCATTGTAGATTTTTAGAGCATAAGCAAGTGTTTTCTTGTAATCTTGTTGGTATTCGCTTGGCATTTTGGTACATATATATATTTTAACGTGATTTCAATAAGAAAGTGTTAAGAAAACCTTAAGCACTCCTAAGTTTGATATTGCTCGTTGAATGGAACAAAAATGTACATGACTTGTGTGTATGAACATTCGTGAGATCACATTCACGATGAAAACGTTTTACGTTGTATTAACAATGAAGTTAAACAATGTTTGTTTTGAAAATTTCTAATCGTGAGAATTGTGTTCAAAAAACATAATTTAGGGTTTTTCTGAAATTTGATTTTGACTAACCTAGTCAATTATGCAATCCTAGCATCTACGGGAATCAAAATAGTTATACATTACTATAATCTAGCATAAATCATGCATAAAACACGTGAAAAATTGAAACCCCCAAATTATTTGGTTTAGTGCAAAATTTGTTGTTGATCTTACAATTGTTGTTTAGTGTTGAAAATTTATTGTTGATCTTTTTTGTTTTATGCTTCTAATTGCTGATTTTGAGTGACTTTGGATTAGGGTTTGTTGTTTTCGGTCGAGTGGGGTGTTTGGATAATGTATTATGTGGTCCTAATTGTTAAAAATATGATACGTACCCGCTATTTTTGACACACGGATCTACCAAAATAGGGGACAGATCTCCCTATGGTGGATCTGTAGATCCGCCAGGTCTCCAAAAACAGACAGAGATTGATTTTAGCCAAATTGGGAGGTGGTATTATATTTTTGGCAATTGGAGTGTCTTATATATGTTATAAGGAGTATGTGTTTAAGTTTTTGGATTCGACGTCCAAGTTTTGAGCATAACATGGAAGTTGTCGTGATATTCCTGATGGAATTTTAACGATGTCAATCCTACTAGGAGTGTGTTAGCTTTTAGCATATTTTTTACCATTGCTAATAACACAAACATTATGAACACTTAGACGTAATAAAACATCGTCAACACAAGTGTGAGTTGTAATTCGATGATTATTCTTTTCGTCTTTTTCAATCGATTTTGTAATTCCATGTAGTGACCACAAATGGTTGTACATGTAGACTTAGAAAATATCTATGGTCATTTTATTGATATTTTCGTAATCTAATAAAATTCTAATCTCGATTATGTTCATGATCGAAAATTTGTAATTGGAACGTGTAATGAGAATTAACATCTTTTGAATAATGATTAATTTCTCCATTAGCTTTTCACTTACGAAGATGGAGGGTCACTATCGATGATGAGTTCCATCATTCCTAATCCTAATCTTAAATAATTAAATATTTCGCGTTTTAATAGCTTAGTTTATATATCGGCTAAGTTATCTTTGGATGCAACTTTCTCGATAGAAATGTTGCCTTTTTGGACGTTGTCGCGATGGAAGTGGTGAGGTATTCTATATGTTTAGTCCTAGAGTGTTGGACGGGGTTTTTACTTAAGTCGATGGCGCCTTTATTGTCACACATGATTGGAACGTCGTCGAGTCGTATGTTCATCCATAGTGCTTGCTGACACGCCTTTTCGGTGAAAACATATTCGGCTTGGACCGTGGAGATAGCAAGGGCCATATGTTTCTTAGAGAACCAAGATGTTAGACAACATCCCATGAACATACAAATGCCACTAGTGCTCTTTCGATCAACGTAATCACCCGCGTGGTCGGAGTTGGTGTAAACTACGGTTTCTATACTGGTTCCTTTTGGATATCATAATCCTAAGTGGGTAGTTCCCCTAATATACCTAAATATACGCTTAACGGCTTCTAAGTGGGTAGCTTTAGGATTTTCTTAAAAACGCACATATAAGCAATCACTAAACATAATACCGGGACTACTTGTAGTTAAATAAAGTAAACTACCAATCATACCTTGATATTTAGTGCTATCTACGGAGTCAGCTTTGTCATCCTTAGTGAGATTGATCTCCGTCGACATCGGCGTCTTGGTTGGTTTGGAATCTTCCAACCCGAACTTCTTTAACATCTCCTTGATGTACTTGGATTGATTGAAAAATATCCCGTCTTTTATTTGTTTTATTTGAAGACCCAAGAAGAAGTTCAACTCCCCCATCATATCATTTCAAACTCGTCGTGCATGATTTTTGCATAATCATCACACATGTTTTGACATGTCGATCTAAATATAATGTCATTGACATGTATTTGAACAATGATGAGATGTGACTTAAATTTCTTTGTGAAAGGAGTATTGTCAACCATTCCCATGGAATATTCGTGTTTTAGTAAAAATGCTTTTAGTCTATCATACCAAGCCTTAGGAGCTTCCTTGAGACCGTACAAAGCCTTTTTGAGTTTTATAAACATAATTTGGTTTTTCAAAATCAATAAAACCCAGAGGTTGAGCAACGTAAACCTCTTCGTTTATAAAACTATTTAGAAAAGAACTTTTTACGTCAATTTGATATAATTTAAAATCATTTGCACAAGCAATAGCAAGAAGTATTCGAATAGATTCTAATATAGCTACCGAAGCATATGTTTCATCATAATCTATACCTTCTTGTTGATTATACCCTTGTGCCACTAATCTAGCCTTATTTCTAGACATAATACCATTTTCATCTAACTTATTCCTATATACCTATTTTGTTCCTATAACGATATGATTCTTGGGTTGTGGAACTAAATCTCAAACATCATTAGCTATAATTTGATTTAATTCTTCTTGCATAGCAATAACCTAACTTTCATCTCCTAATGCCTTATTGACATTCTTAGGTTCTATGGTCGAGATGAAACAAAAGAAATTACTTTGATTTTGGGCTTGTGATCTTAATGTTCTTTGATGGAGATTTCCTATGACTTGTTCTAATGGGTGATTTTTAGACTCTTTAATGTTAACGACCTCATCAACTTCTACGGACTCATCTTCAATATTATTATTATTTACTACTTTAGTACTATTTTTAATTTCTTCTTATTCACCAACATCATCATCAACCTATGGTGATAATTTGGTAGGAGGGGGACTTTTATCGAATGTCACGTTGAGTGATTCTTCGACTTTCATTGTATGTTTATTTAAAATAACGTAAGCTTTGCTATTTTGAGAATATCCTAGAAAAACATCTTTATATGACTTTGGGTCAAACTTGGTTAAATAATCTTTAGTATTTAATATGAAGCACTTGCTTTCAAATACTTTGAAATATTCTAAAAAATGTTTCCTACCTCTAAATATTTCATAAGGGGTTTTTCCTAGAATTGGTCGGATTAATATTCTATTAAGAATATAAGCTGAAGTGTCAACGGCGTTGCACCAAAACTTTTAAGGTATGGATTGTTCATTTAACATAGTCCTAGACATCTCTTGTAATGTACGATTCTTTCTTTCAACTACCCTATTTGATTAAGGAGTACGAGGAGATGAGAAATTGTAAGTAATTCCTTGTGCATCACAAAAAGCTTCGAATTGTACTTCATTACCAAATTCCCGACCATGATCCGTTCTAATAGCAACTATAGAGCATCCTAGTTGATTTTTGTATTTTCTTACTTAATATTTCAAATTTTTAAAAGCTTCGCTTTTGATTTTCAAAATTTTTGTCCAAGTATATCTTGAATAATCATCTACTATTACTAAAGTATATAAGTTACCGCCTTAACTCTTAAAGGCGGATGGACCAAATAAATCCATATGTAATAGTTCTAAACATCTATTAGTAGAAACCATGTTTTTAGCTTTATGACTTGTGTGAGCTTGTTTTCCTATTTTGCAAGCATCGCAAAAGTGTTTGTCATATTTTAGTTTAGGTAAGTTCCTAACCAATTCTTTAGATGACAAAGATTGGATTAAACGCATATTTGCGTGACTAAGTCTTCTATGCCATAAGGTAGAATTAGCTACTACCGTGGCAAGACTTAATTTGTCTTAAGACTTATTTCCTAATTTCATGACATATAATCCGTTTTTCCTAATCCCATTTCCTATGACTTTATCATCTTTAACTATTTCACTACCTTCTTCCATAAATAAGACTCTACACTTATTATAACAAATTCGACCGACACTAAGTAAATTAAAAGCAAGTTATCTACGTGTTCTACATTAGATATAGTAAGAGAGTCATTTGAGACCGTACCTTTGCCTATGATCTTTCCTTTTAAGTTACTTCCAAATACAACATTACTTCTATGTTATGCTTTGTAGGTTGAGAATAGACTTTTGTTTCCCGTCATGTGTTTGGAGCAACCGCTATCTTTGATCCATTCATATGGGTCAAAACAAGTTCTCAAGCATTCCTATTTTAACAAAAACAAACTCAAAAATTTGGTCCCCAATATCTCATGGGTCCGAAAACGTTAGTGTTGTACATCCCTTGAATTTGTTGCAATTGGTTAGGATATTGAAATGGGATACCATTTCCCATATGTACAAAACCTTGATTTGGTTGTTATTCCAATTCATAGGATAATGGTTTGGTAAATTGGTCCGCTAGAATTTCTTCTAGGTTGAGGTGTGTTGTATCTTTGTCGAGGATAATTATTTCTTCTAGGTGGAGGTGTTTTAGACCTAGACTCGGTTTTGACATAACCTAAACCACTCTTAAGAGATAGCTTTAAAGATGGTTTCTTTGACTCTTCAATCTTATTATGTATTATTTTCTTTCTAGTAACGACAAAATTTGACCGCGAAGACATATGTGGGCTAAAAACATGTTCTGCCACTTTTTCACTGCTCGACGAATCCACCACAAATCCACGGATCCAGAGATGGTGGATTCGTGCACCTTTATGGTGGATCCGTCTGATGCATTTTCAGCGGGTGACCCAACAAAACTAATAGGTTTTGTTCTGCTTATTGACGCTTTACTTTTATCAAATCCTAAATCTATTTTACAACTAGGTGACTTTTGAATATTTAACATTTCTCTTAGTGAATTAGCACTTTTATCAAATTTGACAAATTTAACTTGAGTTTCCTTAAGTTTACCGTTTTCTAACTTAATTATTTGACACGACTCACAACCAATGTCAATTTCTTTATTTATCTCAAGTTTCTTAATTTTCTTATTCAATTCTAAAATTTCTTCTTCTAAAAGATCTCTTTTAGTTTTCAAAATTTTATTTTTGTTGATAAAAGATCTCATATTCAATTTGCATACTATTGTCATCAAAAGAAGAAGCATTATCACTATAATGAAAAGAGTCAAGAGTTACCTCATTTGACGATTGAGCCATGAGACAAGTTTCATCATTGGTTTTGTACTCGGCTTCATTTTCGCTATCGCTCCAAGAACCCCCAATAAAAGCCTTTTGATCTTTGTTGCGAGGAGGATTTAGACAATTTCCAATTAGATGATTCAGATCACCGCATCTAGAGCATTTCCGATCACTCTTTCCTTTATCATCCCTTTGTCGGAATGACTTCTTTTCTTCTCGTGGTTGCCTAACAAATCGACCCTTTCTTCTAAAGAACTTTTTAAAGTTCTTTACGGCCATATCATATTCTTTGTCGTCGCTTCCGAATGTCAAAGTTTCGTCATCACTAGACTCTTTCTTAGCTTTTAAGGCAATGGACTTGACCTTATCCTTTTTGCCTTTGTAAATTTCGGAATCTTTTTCCATGACTAATTCATGTACTTTTAGATTTCCGATTAGCTCGTCTAGAGCTAGTGATGACAAATCTTTTGATTCTTCAATCACCGTAACCTTTGCTCTTCATTTCGGATGTAGAGCCCTAAGAAACTTCCTAACATAGTTCTTGCTAGAGAAACCTTCATCAAGAGCTTTAAGACTAGTAATAAAGTGTTAAATCTAGCAATACCTCTATCAATAGATTTTTCTTCAAGGATAGTAAATTGTTCATACTGTTGAACAAAAAGATCAATTTTATTATCCTTTACTTGGCTATTACCTTGATGTGTGATTAACAACAATTGCCAAATATATTTAGCCATTTTACACATAAAAACTCTTTCATATTCCTTTTTGGTAAAGCAATATAAAAAATAATTTTAGCTTCATTATTTTTAGCAAGTCTCTTTTTAAGATCGACGAATTATTCTTCAAAAGGAACAACTTCTAAAACTAGGGTGACTTTATTTTGGGCAACCGGTGGAAAATCACCATTCATGATAATATGCCAAAGATCTAAATCTTTTGCTTTTACATAAGTTTCAAATCTATTTTTCCAATATGTAGGTCCTTATAAACAGGATCTCAATGAGCCTTACACGACTTATAGTCCTTTGAATGAATCCAAAGATACTATGAGAGACAATACCTGTGAATATAAATATTGACGCGGAATATCAATATCTATACCAAGATGAACACAAGAACAATTATCAAACTTGCTATTACTATTTGATTGTAAATTCTCAATCAACTCATATGTTTACAATACTATTCTATGTTCCTTTTATAGACTTAAGGAACCCTAAACGCGTTAAGAGATAATGCTTATCTCTTCCTAGATTAACGCTAATTGATAACTATTACTATAATTACAAACAGACTTAACTGTCTGACCAAGCAGTATTAACTTTAATACTGCCAGACTTAAGTTAATGCTGGCAGACTTAACTTGCTCTACCAGACTTAACTTCTATACTAACAGTACTAACTATTTTCTATCAGTACTAACTATAACTAACAGACTTAACTTTAATACTAACAGTATTAAGTCTGTTTACAATATTTTCCTAACAATCCTCCCCTAACTTGATCTTCATTCATGAACTTCAAGTTTCTTTGTACTTTGGCTTCACTTTGGGCTTTAGAGGATTGTCTTGAACTTCTGTCTTCAAAATAATAAGTCTTTATGTCTTCAAATCTTGACAGCAACTAGTCTTTAACCCTTGCATCAGCAACCTTGACAATTTTGTACATCAAATCATAAAGTTTCAGTCTATTCTCATCACTTCCAGGTGTGTTAACTCCTGTGAGAGGTGAATCATTGAAAATGTAAATGGATTTGATGTCTCTTTACCAGTTAGCCATTAACTCTGGAGTAGTCAGTTCTTTGGCCACCAGAAAGGTGTATGTCCATGGTCAACTGAAAACCATTTCAACTCTCAGTACTTGAAACATTGGTGAGTTGAATACCATATGGTTTTTGGCAAACCATTACAGCCATCAACGGATTTGATATGCCTTTACCTGTAGCCATTTGCTCAGGGCTAGTCATGCTTTAGTATAAATACTATGGTGCATTGAATACCATACAATTTTTGGTAAATTGTCAACCATCTAATATGGATTTGCAAGTCTTTACCATAAGCCATAAACTTGTGGGCTAGCCAACTCTTCACTTTAACAGATATGGTGAGTTGAAAACCATACAACTTATTTGCAAGTTGTCAACCATAGAACGGATTTGAGAAGTCTTTACCAAGAGTCGTTTGCTCTTGGACTAGCCAGTCCTTATGTTGGTTAGACATGGTGAACTGATAACCATTTGTTGTGTTAGTGCATAGCACCTTCACCAAGTGTTATCCTTCTCAACTTCTATCCTAGGCTTTCAACCCTACACATTTCATTACTTTCTAATGCCTGCTTGTTTTTCCATCATTTTCAACAATCTATAGCAATCTTCATTCATCTTTCCATCCAAAAGCTTCATTTTCAACATTGTTTTACATACCTCAGCAGGAAGTGGATATTTTCTATCAGACAACAAATAAACATCCATAGATTCTAAGTTCAAACAATGTACCCTACTAGTATCATAGTATCTCCAACTTACAATCTTTTGTTGTTCTAGTCATCTGGATGTCAAAGAAGCAGGATTGTACTACAATGTCATCCGCAGAGGCTGAATACGTGGTGTTATCTGCAAGTTGTGCTCAAGTAATGTGGATGCGGACACAACTTCAAGATTATGGCTTCAACTACAACAAAATACCGTTGTATTGTGATTCTCAGTCAGCCATAGCAATCTCATGCAACCCCGTACAGCACTCCCGTACCA